>BJBW01005272.1:107708-119533 GCA_004320125.1 Scolopax mira | reverse complement strand
GGGCTGTTCTTAGCTCAGCCAGAGAGAGGTTTTCTGCCACAGTTCGAGCCACAGTTCTGCAGGTATGAATAATCCCGAGTACAGAACTGAGTCCTCAGCTCATCTGTGCTCAGGAATAACTCTGTGCCTTAAAAACCTAATTTATGAGTGCCTCACATTTTGATTTGCAAAGTGACATTAATTGCTGTCACAGATATTTGTGCCAGAGGCATCCGAATACTTTTTTTTTCCCTGTGTCTTCCACCGTTCTTTTTCAGGGGGAAAAAAAAGAGTCCTTCTGGGAAGGATTTTGAACAGAAAAAGGATGTGGTGTTTGAACTGGGATTATTGCCTTTTCAGAGGGCAGTGGATGTGATTTACTCGGTGGTGCTGGTGCAGGAGGAGCGGTCCCTGCCGCTGCCAGTGCCCGATGTGGCCCCCGGTGCCGGTTGGCAGCATTGACGTCAGCCCAGAGCTGAGAAATGAACTGAAACCCGCAGGGAAAACAGGCAAAGAAAAACCATATCATTTCCTCAATGCAGCACAAGCGAGCTATTTCTCCTTTTATATTCCAGCCTATCAGCAAGACCTGTAACGCTTTGCTCAATTTGGATTCAGAGGAAAGGTTGCCAAAAATAGAGCAGTTAAATGTCAACATTAATGGTATCACAGCAGTAAAATATTTCTCACAGCGAGATGCCTGACTTACAGCTATTACTCACCAGTTCCCTCCTATTTTTTAGGCAAAAATGCAGCACGTCCTCTAGTCCCAAACCACCCAAGAATTTGTTAGCGCAAACGGGACGCGATGACAGTCCCAGAACTTCCTGTGCCAAACCTGCAGTCCCTTCCTCTCATAAATTGCCCTGCTGCAAAATTGCTGGTAAATAAAAAATCCACGTTAGCCACAGGAGCAAACTGCAAGTGGTTTGAGGTAGGGACTGCCCTTTCACTGTCATCAAACAACACCTGTCCCTACCAGGTTCTGCCCACCGTGTGTTAAGGAGCCACGAGTAGAGGTCAGCGAGGTTTGGTGGGACCTCACCTCCCTCATCTCAGAGTATTTTGCAGGAAATCTGCTGTGGTTCTGGAGCAATCTTCTGGAGAAGAAAATCCAAGCTCTCAGGTGTGTGTGTGGGCAGTGTAAACCCAACTGGAGTTTGTGGGTCTTGGAGCTGAGAGCAATGACATAGAGTCCAAAGTGGGGCAGAGCGTTATCTGGAATGGTTTCTGGTCTCAAGTGCTGCTACTGGGTGTTGGTCACTTCTGAAAGACCAAGTCGTTCTGTCAGAAATGTCACCATGGGGACTTTCTCCAATCTGAAATGAATTCATTGTAATTTAATATCCAATAGCTGTTTGCATCCTGCTTACCATCCAAAACACATGTAGTGGCAACAGAATGAAAGTCATAGAATAGACTTTCTAGGACTGAAAGTCATAGAATCATAGAATGGTTTGGGTTGGAAGGGACCTTAAAGGTCACCAAGTTCCAACCCCCTGCCCCGGGCAGGGACACCTCCTACCAGACCAGGTTGCTCAAAGCTCGGCCTTGAACACCTCCAGGGATGGGGCAGCCACAGCTTCTCTGGGCAACCTGTTCCAGTGTCTCACCACTCTCTCAGGAAACAATTTCTTCCTGATACCTAATTTAAATCCCCCCTCTTTCACTTTAAAACCGTTACCCCTTGTCCTATTGCTACACTCCCTCATAAGAAGTCCCTCTGCAGCTCTCCCGTAGCCCCTTCAGATGCTGGAGGCTGTTATAAGGTCTCCCCGGAGCCTTCTCTTCTCCAGGCTGAACAACCCCAACTCTTTCAGCCTGTCCCCACAGGTGAGGTGCTCCAGCGCTTGGAGCACCTTTGTGGCTCTGGGCCTGATCCTGATTTTCCTTTGTTTGCTTGTGGACTCTTGCAGGTAATCACCTAAGCCATGCCCATCTTGGTGGAGACCTAAATAAGGGATGTACCTAGTTGGAGAACCAGGTTGCCTGCTAGTGAGCATTTATAGGCCGTGCTCTGGAATCTCAGCAGTAGAAGCAGAATTTGTTACAGCCCCAGCTAAAGAGATTTGAGTCTCAAAAATCTGTCTGGAGTAGAAAAACGTATTTTTATCTTTTATTTCTGGAGCAATTGGACCAAGTGTTGATGTCTGTCTGGAGGTGACAAGCTGCAGAATCTAGCAGGCTTCAAACGGGACCGGAGCCACCCTAGACTGAAAGAAAACAAACCAACCAAAGAACAGCCCCAGCCCAGGAGGTGGGACATGACTTCAGACCAGATGCTTGATAGGTTGGGTTCCAGTCCCTCTTCTTAACCATGAACTTCTGTGTTGTCTCTCCTTTTTGTCCTCTTCTTGTCTTTGTTTTCCTAGTTCTGCTGGCCACTGATTTGGGTGCGAAACACCATTATAGTGTATTTTATTATTCTTTACAGACCAACGCTTGCTGCTCCCGGGGGCAGGATGCCCAGAATCTGTAGTGGCAGCTGATGCAGGCTGCCCATGCTTGCCCTCACCTCTGTTTAGGACCAGGACACATTCATCTGCCCGCTGCAGGTGCAGGAATGTTCTGCAGTCCCAAGAGCACCATGGTCAGATGATCATCCTCTGATCTATTTCTTTTTTTTTCTTTTCTTTTTTTTTTCTGCTTCCAGGAGAGAAATACGAGCTGCACGCAGGGACAGAGTCCACTCCCAGCGTGGTAGTGCACGTCTGCGACAGCGACATGGAAGAAGACGAGGACCCAAAGAATTCTCCAAAGCCAAAAATCATTCAAACCCGACGCCCTGGTCTGCCCCCTCCCGTATCTAACTGAGCCTCTCCGGCAGAAGCAGCACTTCTCTCCTCCAGCACAGCTCTTGGGGTGGTTTTTTTTTTGTTTGCTTTGTTTTGTTGAAAGGCAGCCATCGCCTTTTGAGTACCAGGACATTAAACTCCTTGAAATCCCTTCACAGTAATCAAGCCTATGTAATAAAAGGGCTAGGAAAAAAAAAAAAAAAAAAAAAAAGATCTTTCTATATGTAACCATATCACACACCAACTGAGAGATTTTTCTGGAAAGGACAAAACAAGGCTGAAGAAACAAAGGGAGGGTTTCAGCCTGAGGATTTTTTCACACAGCTATAATTTGTGTGCTGAAACGCAGCTCCCGGAGAGGTCATTCAGGGTGGGCAATTAGGCTGAGATCAGGCTTGATATTCAAACTCCCCCAGTATTTGCTGGTGCCCTTCATCAAGCAGCCAGCTCCTCTGCCCTCCCCAGCTCCCCAGCAGATCTTCATCTTTTCTTTTTAATTTTTTTAAGTGGGGTGTGTGTGTTGTTTTCACTCTACTAGCAGCTTGGTGGCCTTTTTCTCCCCCTGGCATTGTCTTTAGGGAATACTATCTTTGTGATGTTTTTAGAAACAGCAGAAAACCCACCCTTTAGAGTACACCGGGAGTACTTATGGTCCTGACTGGTGGCCAGGTTGTGAGATGGAGCTCTCTGGGCTGAGGGCAGAGGCAGCAGCTTGCTGGAGGGTCTGGTGTCTCAGTCTTTGTCTCTGAGAAGGAGGGAGCCAGAATATCAATAGAAACTGTCATTTTATCTTCCATTGAGGTGTGAGTGGGGTCTCTCTCTGAGCCCCAAGAGGGAGGAGAAGCAGACTGACCACTCCTTTCACCTGGGATCCCTTGCTCTCTGCCGAAGCTGTAAGTTCCAGCGATGATGATGCAGGCTGAAGGCTTCCTAGTGGTGTGTTGAATAGCCCTGAAACTCTTAGAAATTACTTGTACATCCCGAATATTCACACCTTTTCCCTCCCCACTTCCTGTGCTTTGAAGCCCTTTTTTGAGCTGTACACAGTTTGGCTTTGTGGAGGTGAGGAGTTGGTGTTCTTTTGCGTTGGTTTTTTCTTTTTCTCTTTCTTTGTGGGTTTTTTTTTTTTTTTTAGGCCAAAGAAAACAGGACCATAATTACACACTTGAAATTAGACTGCATGCAACCGAATCCCCGTTTTTTCACTCTGTCCTGCATGTTTCTCTCTTTCACTTGCAATGTATACTGGGTTACAAGGATTGTTCTGTGTTGTCATCGTGGCTGAGAGCAGACAGATGCTGGATTCCCTGTCTGGCAGACCTGCCGTGATGACTTTTTATTATTAATTATTTTTTTTTAAACGCCTACTTGTCATTTTGAGAACATATTTTCTAGACATTTGAGCTCAGATTTTGCATATATTTAAGCATGCGCTTAATTTATGCACATGAGTAGTTCCACTGAAATTAATACTGCAGAAAACCGAGCATATGTGTAAGATACGGTGGGATTTTTCAGCTAATTAGCTGCAGCTGTACTCCCAAAAGTGAGATTCCAGAGTTCAAAATCCTTTACAAGTTTGAAAATAAGGAAATACACCTTGGAAGCTCATTCTAGGATCTGAAGAGTCAGCTTAGGTACCGGAATCAAGAGTTTTGTCATAAAAACCTTAACGATCTGGTTTCTGAGGGAGGGTTCTGGTCCACCCTGAACTCACAGCGAGGCTACAGGCTTCACCAGAGACAAGTCCTCCTTGCCCTGGGCTGTGGGCTCCGCGGTGGCTTTCTCCATGAAGATGGGAGGATGTTCTGAGAATGAGGACCTGCCATTCTCACACAGCTCATTCCCTGACCACCACAGCCCCCCGATACCCCTGGTGAGATGTAGCACTGTTCTTAGCATCCATCTACTTGTTCCTGCCTCACGGGCATCTCCGTGCGTGTGTGACACCCGTGGAAGCACCTTAAATACAGCAGGGACTGAACAAAACCCGAGGCTTTCGTATCCTGTACCTCTGTAGAACTGTCTTAAAGTAACTCCTTAGAGGTTTCACCTCAATTATTTTTTTCAGTGATGCATTTAGAGTCGGTTTAAATAAATAAATTGTCACTCGCTGCCCTAGGACTACAACCTCTTGAAAACAGTGCTACAGGGCACCTACAGTGTTCCAGGAGTGACACCACAGTCTTTTTTGAGAACATGCAGAACACTCAGGCCCATGGGGTTTGGCCCAGTATAAACAGAGAGATTAAGATTTAAACGCCTAAGATTTTTTGGTTGATATCTGCTGTAGGGAACAAATTACTGGCCACATCCTC
Organism: Scolopax mira; assembly: GCA_004320125.1. NCBI lineage: Eukaryota > Metazoa > Chordata > Aves > Charadriiformes > Scolopacidae > Scolopax > Scolopax mira. The sequence goes on along the minus strand of BJBW01005272.1, from coordinate 114,441 downwards.
AGCTGATGTAAGAGATCAGAGATATCTCCAATCAAAGCTGATACTCTGGATTTTTTTTCCATGCAAAAGTGTTGGAGGCTGAGTCTGTTCCTTGTACCCACATACTCAACCTTTGGAAGGATTTGGTTCTGAACTAGGGACTTGGGCCTCGAATGACAGAAAACTATACTGCAAATTAAAGAGCATTAAATGTTCTTTCCCCAAAGTGCATTTTCAGACAGATTTAAAACCAGGCCCCATTCAATGACTGCTCTTTGTCTTTAGTAGTACTGCTTACCCAGGAGGGGGTGGGACACAGCCCATTGGTTAGAGCACAGAAACAGAAACACAGCTACAAACCCCAAAAGCCCGTTGTAACGATGGGCAAAGCTTATATATCCCCTCTATATGCTAAAATGTGGTCATCGTAGAAAAACGTTTGAGGCATTACTGAATAATGTCCCCGTCATAAAAGCATTTGTGACTCTCTTAAGAGAACCTGGAGTTTAGCTAAAGGCTGGTTCTTGCCTGGCAATGGAAGAAAGGCTTCTTTGGAAACCTGCTGGCCATCTGGAAGGTGACTGTCCCGTTTAATGCAGCAACTCACAGGCAGCACTTACCTCAGTGGGAGTCTTGGGAGCTCAGTCCTTTCTGGGAGCTCTGACCTGGCTGTTCACAGGGGTCCCCAGTGCTGGAGCTGAGCTGAGCCTCTCGTGTTTTAAGTCTATAAATAAGAAGGAAGTCTGAGTGTTCCGTTGCAGCTCCCCATGCAGAGTGACACAGATGACATCCTTTTCATTTCCTTTCCGAGGCAGGAGCCGGTGGGAGCGGCTGGTGGTGGTGCCCTGGGGCCCTCTGCCGAATGGACTGTGCTCCTGCTGCCGGGAAAAGAAAGGGTATTTTGGAATCGGTTCCAAACAGAGAAAGGCTGTTTGGGGAACAAAAGAACAAAGAAATTCTGTGGCCTTGATTTCTGCAATTAAGACAAGGTGGCACAGACTCCCCCCTCCCTAAGATATACATACACTTTGTTTTCAGCAAGAAAACATGGCAAGAGCATCCCTCCCTCAGCAGTAACAAGACTATAGACATAGGTATCGTGAAGTGCTTCATGTTATAACAATGGATAAATTGGTTATCACTTATCACTGATCCTAAATGAGGTGGGAGGGGTGGGTTGTTTTTATTTGGGTCTTTTTACCCCCTCCTTCCCATTTTGTCAAAAGCTTGCTGCAAACAGCCAGGCTGTTCTTTGTACAGAGTCAAGGAGAGAACCATCTCGCAGGACTCGGTTCTAGCGGCACGTCTGAGCACTGTGACAGGTTACCTTAGTGGTTCCATTTTATTGTACATATTTTTAAGATATTCTACTTAGTCATGTTTTATAGGAGCGTTAAAAAGCTAACGGCCGATGAATCACTTTTACACTTGTATAATTCAGAGCTTAGTTTAAAAAAAAAATATGGCAAATAATGTCTTTGCGTTCCGCTGGCGTTAGCATTTTGAGAAGCAGCATTTAAAGAGTGAAAGTGTGTTAATAAACTGGTGAGTGTGGTACGTACACACGGGCTCTGAACTGGTGGAACTGAAAATGCTTGAAGGTGTGACACAGGCCAAAGGGTTTCAGTAGAAATTAGGGGGGGGGGGGGAATATCACCCGTGTTCCTGGCAGGGTTATGCCACGTTCCAGTTTGAGTCCTGTGAGCCTGCGTGGGTTGCTGTGGGTTTGGTTGGGTGTGTGAAGAGTCCCAGCAGCTGGTCCTTAGGGTGCTTTTATAACAAGGGGTGAACAGGGAGGCCCTGAGTGCTTGGGTAAGGGACGTGGCATCCCCCAGCTCCCACCCAGCCTGGGGGAAAAGTTCTATTAACATAAACCATTACAAACTAATCACAGCCTCTTGCATCAGTCCTGGAATTCAGAAATGAGTTTGCTTATTAACTGTCCTGTGAAATTCTTATATTTGACCACTAATTCTGCATTTGGAATTGTGGGTTTGTTTATTTTTTTCAGAGTGCCTGGTATAAAAGACTTGGTTTCTCAAAGGATTATTGTTCACGAGTCTAAAAATTAGATCCACTTAAGAAGTTTCATTGGAAACGTAAGCTCTGAGCTCACCGATTCCTTTTGCAGAGACAGGCTTTAACCTCTGTGTTTTGATTAGAAAAAGCAGTCACCTTCTTACAGAGTACTATAGGTGAAATGCACTATAGGTGAAATGCACTATAGGAGGCCTGATTTGAGCACACGTGAGCTTTCTCTGACTACAGTGAGGTTCTTCACCTGATCCGACTGAAACGTGGTGTCACCTCTTGGTGGCTCTTCCCTCTTGCTTGGGCTGGGCACAGCTCCTGGAAATAAGCTTGGAGGCTTCCGTGGGAGATGGCAGGGAGCTGCGTGTCCCAGAGGACCTCAGAGTAGTCTTTGGTTGAGTAACTTCTCCATGTGTAACTTCAATGTGCATTTAATTTGCACTCACAAATAGGAAATATTCGTTTCTAGTAGGCATTTGTGCATGCAAGTCGTAACATCCAACATTGACCCTGCACGATACTGAATGATGGGAGCTGAGGACATTTCTTCTGGCCACAGCAGGGGCCTGAGTGAGCTTCCATGGCTCCTGCTTTGCTTAATTACAGTTAAATCTCTTTATACTTCGTTACTGATCATCTGGCTATTGCCATTCCTTGGGCAGTCTCATTTTTTGCCCTCAAGAGTTACAACAAAATCAAGAGAGATGGCGATTGAAGAAGGATGAGTTGGAAAGTGCAGTGAGTTGGGTCGTAGCCACCAGCTCACTGATGGTCGCCCCAACTTCTTAGAGTGGATTCAGCAACTCACAGGGGTTGGGTCCTTCCATATTTTGCTGCCCGGTGAGGAGACCTGCAGTCAGTTTGGTGGGTATGGACAGACTTCTGGAAGGCAATACCTGTCAGGGAGCTGAGGAGCTGGGACAAGCTTTCTATGGGAGAGGGGATTTAAGGAGGTTATTGTGAATATCCTGATTAAATTTAGTGCTTTCAGATCACGTCCTCTAAAGAACCTTTACAAAATTCAGTTTTGTTCCTTCTTTAGTGGTAAATGTTTTACCAATAAACATTTAGCCACTGAAGACTTTCTCTCACATACAAAGACCTTTGCATTTCCTTGATTTCCCTCAGCCTAAGGAATCCCATTTAGTTCTGTTTTACCAAAAAAGCCAAACCAGGTACACATTAAGAGTCCCAGACAGCCCCTCAGTCATACTTATCTTCATGCAATGCTCTTGAATAACTAGTTATACTAGCAAAAAAAACCAAAAGCACTACTTTTCCCATTTTAGCTCATTTTCTAGGGGGAGTACAGCAGCTCTCAAATATTCTCAGCTCCTCTTAAAAGGAGATGTTTTTCCTAACGTGAGCTGTGCTCTTTTTTTTAAATACGTGTTGCCTGTGGCATTGAGGGGTTCAGTGACGAGGAAGTGGGGTAAAAGCTCTTTCCCACAGGTCTATTTGAAGCCTGGAGTGTATTTGCTTTGGCTTGGAGGGGAGCTCGTACTGTTAGAGGTAGAGCAGCAGCAGCAGAAATCCCCAGGGAAGGGCAAGAGCCTCCACTGCAGAGATGCTCCAAAGGATTAGGAAAAAAAAAAGAAAAAAACACCTTAATTCGTGCCCTTTGGTGGGTTTGTTCAGTCACTGCACAGAGATTCTGGGGCCACAGAGTCAGGGGCTTCCTCACTCACCCGAGTAGGAGTGTCCTGCAAGAAAGATTAAACTTCTCTATAACACACCAGAAAATCAGCCTTGTTTTAACAAATTATTGTAATTGATCATTTATCTAGTAGGAGAAAGTTGTGTCTACGTTAGTGTCACACAGATGTGTTCTCTTCACTGTTCGGTTCATGAAGGTAAATGTTCTGAATCCATTTTTAGAGCAGAGGTTCTTGTTCAGAAACTTCTGAAAGAAACACCATTTGTAACGACTGACGGATCCTTAAGTGTCCACCTGGCAAGTTGTCCCACTGTGGGTAGCTGCAGAAATATTTCATGTATGTTGTTGTAGATTTAAAGAACATTACTCATTTTTTCATTCGAGTGTCTGCATTTCTGACACAGATGTGACATATCTGTATATATTATAAATCAATACTATTTTTAACCACATATTTTGTACAAATATTCACATTAGCTCTGTACTTCAGTGAAAATCTATTACGGTATTAAACATTTTGGTGGAATTAGCAAACTCCTTGTCCATGCTTTGTTTTCATTTTATAACAGTTTTAAGGACCTGAGCCATTTCTTACGTCCAAGACAAATATTAGCATTTCTAGCTCTGTAGAATAGCACCTTAAATCCATAGACGCTTGTACCCTCTAGTGACCAGTTCCAGCCACTGCAGATCTCTGGATCTCGGTGAGTAGAGGCTGAAGTTCCAGTTCATCCAACAGTAAAATGTGAGCACTTTTTTTCCTAGTTAATCAGATGATGAATTTTATGCTCCACGTTCAGTTTGCTGTGTACAAAAGCCACATCCACTCAGCTTCTCGTCCATCGCAGCAGCAGTACCTATCTCCTGTACAAGTCTCAGTCTTGTATCACTAACAGAACTAATGGAGGGAGAAAAAAAAAATCTTAAGAAAACAATTAAGAAAGTCTTGTTTCCTACTACAATTCTTAGAGCTGGGGTGAGGGGGAGGAAGGTATCATCACCCTTACTTAAAAAATTTAGATATGATGACCAGACTTTGCTACTGCCCTGGGCTTCAGTGAGTCATGGAATCACGGAACTGTCAGAGTTGGAAGGGACCTCTAGAGCTCATCTAGTCCAACTAAAGCAGGGTTGCCCAGAGCACAGCACTCAGGACTGCACCCAGGCAGGTCTTGGAGATCTCCAGAGAAGGGGACTCCATAACCTCCCTGGGCAGCCTGTTCCAGCAGTGCGAGTTATAAAGGGATTAGGCATTAGGCAGTGCCAGTTATAAAGGGATTAATCAATAGCACGTTCCTATGCACTAGTGGAAGTGTGATGGGTTTCTACACTGCCACAAGGTGGGGTAAGGTTTGTACAAATACAAGGAATGGGCTTTGGGTCTGTAGGTACCACAGACCCTCAACTATGGAGGTGGGAAACCCAGCTCAGGGCTTTTGTTCCCTTCAGCAGTTCAGTTGCCAGTGAGATGAGGAGGGATAAACGGATTTTCCTCTTCATTCCAGGGCACGGCTTGTGTTCTTGAGCATCACAACAGAGGAAAAATTGCCTTCCAGGAAAAGAATGGAAAGTTAGAGCCTCAGAACACAAGAGGTGAAAAAAAAGCAGGTAGAAAACCACCCAAATCAGAATAAATTTTCCAAGGAAGGGGTGGAATCACCATCCCTGGAGGTATTTGGAAAATGTGTAGATGTGAGACACGGTTTAGTGGTGATTTTGTCAGTGTTTGGTTGATGGTTGGACTCGATCATCTGAAAGGTCCCTTCCAACTTAGACGAGTTGGATATTTTTTTTTAAACTGAAGAAGTGCTTGCCAATATCCAGAAAATGCATTTTCCTCCATTTAGTCAAGTCAAAGCCCAGCCAGCCCAGCTCCTGCCCTATTTCTCACCTATTTAAAGCAATTTCACCACACGCACCGACACCCTTTAACAACTCGCCCGTCTTGAGGCCCGCCCAACCGCCCCGCCGGCAACCCGGCGCTCTCGCCAAGCCGCGCCGCTCCGCTCCTCAAGGAGACAGATAAACGCCAGGAGCTGCCTGGGGGGCACCCGGGAAGCGTTACCCACCTCCCGTACGACCGACTACAAAACCCGCCGCCCTCCCTCACGGCCTCCCCTCACGGTGGCTCCGCCCCATCCCGCCTCCCCTCACGGCGGCGCGACCGTTACCCGGCACTGACTGACAGCTCCGCCGGCCACTCCCAGCGCAGCCTTACGTACGTACGTGCGTGCGTCCGCCCGGCGCCTCCGCCCGGTGAGGCGGCCGTGACGGGTGGTGTTCCTCCGCCGCCGGCAGGTAACGGGTGAGGGGAGGGCCCGGCGGGGTGGTGGATGCCGGGGGGCTGCGGGGTGGGGGGGAGGATGATAGGGGCGGTTCGTTAGGCCCGAGTGGGCCTCGGTGGAGGCTGCCCTACGCGTCGAGGGGTGTATCTGGCGTGGGGGAGCACGGGGTTGTTGGTGTGGGTGTTGCTTGGGGTGTTTGGCCTGTCAGGGTGAGGTAACGCCGGTGTCCGGCCGCCGTTGGAGGTGGCTGTGCAGGGGAAGGCCGGCCTGGCCTTGTCATTCGTCTGTGTTCTGAGCTGCTTGGGCTGCTGAACGGGTCCCTGGGCACTTGTCTGTCTGTCCGGCCGTCTGTCTGTCTGTGTGGCAGCTCCCCGGCCTTGGGGAGGCGGACACTTTGTCCCAGCAGAGCCCCCATGGGCTGGGTTTCTGCAGAGACCCGCTCAGCTTGTAGCCAGTGAAGACCAGTGTAGGAGGCTTTGAAAAAATAAAACACCTCATTGTTCATTATTTATTAAAAATATGCCATTAAAGGGTTAGGTGGTGTCAACATCATAAACTATGTAAAATTCAGAGCACCTAAATTCACACTTGTCACTCCCCAGAAGGTAAAATTTATGGCTCAGCTGTGGGCTATGCATAACCTGGTGGATGGGGTTCAGATGGACGCTGCAGCGTGTTCTCCTTTTCTTCCTTCAGATTCGGGTGAAAGAAATCCCACACGGGATGAAACTGAGTGATTCTGCAGCTTTTGGGCCGGTGGTGTTTGCTGAAAGGGGAGTTA
>BJBW01005272.1:0-107593 GCA_004320125.1 Scolopax mira | reverse complement strand
TGGAAAATATCTTGTGTTATACCAAAATAACAAATCTTACTCCATCATTGTAGCGGTGTTGAGATGCTTGTTAAGCTATCACTCTTTAGGATATCTATGTACTAGGATATTTATGTATTCTGGGTATAAGTATGGATTTATTGGTTACACAATCGCCGTTTTCCAGCCAAATGTCAGTAGTGACTGGTTCTAGAGGATTGCTGGAAAATGGGAGCCTAAAGGGAACTGTGTGGAGTGTCTGTACAGCCCACATGCAGGATGGGATTGGACAGGATCTGGTCTTGCTGATTGACAGTTGGCTGATGCTGTTGAGCAAGAAGTGGGGAATATCAGCATGAAATTTTAGGTCGGTTACAGATGGGGAAATCCTGCGTGAGGGTTCTTGCAAGGAGCTTATCCTGAGTTAGGTAACTCAGTTTTTGGATAAGCAAGTGTTTGGGAAGGACAGAAGGAGACCCGGGCAGGGGAGTACAGCCCAATCCAGTATGAAGCTGTGTGTAATATGTCACGCTATTAGATAAGGAATGCCAGTCATAGGAATAATCGATATCCTTAAGTCATATGACCAGAACTAGTGTTGAATATTTATGAAGGGAGCAAATGCTTTAGGGTACAGTGTATAGTGGTCATCATCTCGTGCGGTTCATGGATGGGATTTGCATTGTATTTTTTGTGTCTTGCTCACTTCTTGCTGCTTGTGCTCGGGTAGCAGTGGTGTTTGACTGGAAAGGACAGATGGTGCTTCCTTGAAAGATGTAGTGTGGCTCACAACTGCACCACTGAATCTTCCAGCCTCCTCTTTCCAATCCATTCAGAGACATAAGAGTGAAGAACCCAAACTGCACACTGCCTGTATGACTTGTTTGTAAAGCTGCCTGTATGCTAAGAGTGATCTTTGGTAGCAAGTGTCAGAATTAGTTGATCAAGAAGAGGTTGGTTGTGTAGGGAAGCTGTGATCACATTAGGGATGTGATAAAATGTTGGGATGTCCTGCTCTTTGTTTGTCTAACTCTTGACCTTTTAAGCAGCAAAACTTTTTAGTGGTTATACTGCTGTGTCTGAAATTCAAAGCTTATTTGCTAGTTTCTCCATTTAGTAATCCTGTAGCAAGTGTTGGGGCTGAGAAGCTCTGAGTGCAGAAAATACTTGAAAACTTGTCTAGTTGCAAGAGCAGGAGTTCCTGTGTATTGGGAGCAGGAAGGAAAAAGGAAGAGATTGGGCAGTGGTTGTGGGTAAAGGAGTTGCTTTTCATTCAACAAAGTGTAGTCTCTTGCTTCCCAGCTCTGAAATTGGGATATCAAGTAACTGACAGGTAAAAAGTTTCATTCCTATATTTGGAGTGCTCAGTGTTAGTAAGGCAAGATCTATAAATATATAAGCACTATTTTAGTTCCTCATTCTTAAAACTGCAGTATGACTTTGACAAACAGGTTAACACAAACAAATCTTTTGTCTCTGCCCAACAGATGCCACGTGGCCTCAGAAGAGGGGACGAATACCTTCCAGAATAGCCATGAACTGTTACCAGAAAGTCCTGCCAATTTTCTTACTGTTTCTTCCAAGTGTGGTGTCCCTCCAGCCAGCCCGGCCCAGGGTGTTGCTAGTATCTTTCGATGGATTTCGGTGGGATTACATCTCTAGAGTCTCCACTCCCCATTTTCATGATGCTATGGAGAACGGTGTTCGTGTCAAACAGGTCACAAACGTGTTTATAACGAAGACGTATCCTAATCATTATACCATGGTGACTGGTCTCTATGCAGAAAGCCACGGTATCGTTGCTAACGAGATGTACGATCCTATTCTGAATGAAACTTTCTCTCTGGACAAAATGGATGTCCGTAACTCCAAGTTTTGGGAAGAAGCCAGCCCCATATGGGTAACAAACCAGAAGGAAGGACACAAAACCGGAGCAGCTATGTGGCCTGGGACAGATGTGAAAATCCATGGAGTCTTTCCTACGTATTATATGCCCTACAATGAATCCGTTTCCTTTGAAGATAGAGTCGCTGGGCTTATTGACTGGTTTACATCAGAAGAACCCATAAACTTTGGTCTCCTCTATTGGGAACAACCTGATGAGATGGGTCACGTTCTGGGCCCAGAAAACCCACTGATGGGACTGGTCATTAGTGATGTTGACAAAAAGCTGGGTTATCTCATCTCTGAACTAAAGAAAGCGAAGCTGTGGGGTGTGATAAATGTCATCATCACAAGCGATCATGGAATGTCCCAGTCCTCCTCAGAAAGGCTCATTGAGCTTGATCATTATGTGAACAGAGAGCTCTATACAGTCATTGACCATTCTCCTGCAGTAGCTATTTTGCCAAAAGAAGGTAGGAGCTCTAGCAGTAAAATTCTCTGAAGAAAATACCGGAGTATTGACATTTTATAGATTTTGTCCCTAAACTGACGTGGCAGCAGGACATCAGCCTTGAACAAGGAGTACTGGCAAAGTTCTTTTTGTTAGCTCTGTGAAAAGCCTGGCTCAACTTTCTGAAATGAGAAGTGAGCAAATCTGTCAGTTGTTGACTAATGCTGCCCAGTAACCTTCAGTCCTCATGAGGAGTAAGATAATCTAAGGGCGTTATCAAGCGTGAAAGGCGTTTCTAGAGAGATAACAACTAAATGTTGCTTATCTTATCCTTTCATCAAGATGCTAAAGTCATAGTGGGAGAATTAGATTTCTAACAGTAAACTGAAACCAGATGGGAACCTTTGATAAAAGGAAAGCCTGTGCTGGCTGTTTGATCCCCTGCCAGCTATTGTATTAAGCTTCAGGTTTTTTCCCCCCATGGCGCTGAACAGCCAGCTAGTCATGTCCATTCTATTTTTGTTGTGATGATAATGGGCAAGAATATTGTTGGAATTGAAATCTGGAGTCTCATTGCAGTCATCGAAGGGTTGTTTAAGTGTCAGGTGTGTAATGTCACTGATGTAGAGGTGCTGCTCTTAATTTTGATGAGCAAAAGCTATAACTTTGGTGTGAATGCATGAACCTGGGAAATAGCATTTTTGTGTGTGTGGGCAGAGGTGCTAATCTGGAAGTAGAGTTTTGAGCTGACCTTTGAAAAAGGTGATTTTAATTTTTCAATAACATTTTCATCACTAATGGGATAGTACTGTGGATTTAATGCCCCAGCAGGGAGGGTATTTTGCAGACTTAAGTTACCTTTAAATGTGTAAACAAATATCTCTTGTCGTTTTCAGTTTGAAGAACACTGCAAAGTGTTAGTTTGCCCAAACTGAGATCCTTTGCTGCCTGAGCACACGCGGGTGCTCTTCCTCTCAGGGGTGACAGAAGAGCTGAGTTTGGGACCTCCCACCTAATGGATTCAGAAATAGCTTGGATTTGGTTTTGCCCAGAGGTTCAGATATTTATTACATTACCAGTAAACAAGAATTAGTTTTGAGCACAGCTGCAATTCTTTCCTTCTCTGTTACCAGCTGTAATTTTTACTCTAAAACAACGACCTTCATTCTCAGTTTAGCAATGAAATTATACATACTTCAGTACCTATGACTGATTCTTCAACAGTCATTCCATTTGTCTTGCTTAATCCAAGAGAATGGAAAAACTTTGACATTGAGAAAAATTTTGAATGTTTTAAAATGCAGTTATTTCTGCTACTTTAACTGTTTGGCTGCATATTTCTTCCCCAAGAGGTGGATTAAAGCCATTATTTGACTGTGCTAGTGTATTAGTGTGTGTGGAACTAATTATGTGTTGATAAGGATGGTGCCTGTAGTACAGCTGGTGATGCTGGCCTTTTTCTTGCATTTAATATAAATATATTAATTCAAATAATTAATTTAGGGTAAAGTCATAGTTTGCTATATTTGGGACATCTCCTCCCTGTTAACCCATATAGAAAGTGACATAATGAAATTAATTTTGTTACTAATATAGTCCTAGAAATGCTAGATTGGAGTCCCTTTTCTTGTTGCTATAACTCTCACTATCGTGTCTGGACTTTTGCTGTGTCATCTTCACCTTTATTACGTTTCTTAAGTTTAGTGATTGAGGGTTTTTTATGCCAATTTGAGATAAGAAACATTATACATTGATCTATTGCCATTTTTTCTCCAGAATTTCTGTTCTGGATCCTAGGAACTGCAGGGGGAAAATGAAGACAGTTTCTTTCAAGACATTGGGCACCTCCTCCCAAACTTTTTTTTTTCCTGAGATGTATTCAAAACTCTGTGCATGCTGTAAATGGTAGACCAGGTTTTATCCTTGGTTTACTTCAGGCAGCATCCTGGGTAAAACTAAGTCCTTATTCTTGTGGTCCTCAAGGTGGCCGTTTCTTGGGGCAGGCAGTTGGAGAAGAGCTGACTCATGGGGACACCCACTGGAGGATGTACAGCAGACTGGGAGGGCAGAACTGGTGAGAAGTCAGAGGGACAGGATGTGCTTCAATCCCCCTCGTCTACTAAAACCAGTAGTGTTGGCCACAAAGAACATGTCAACGTCTTCCAACCGGGTGTCGTAGTGGGGAAACTGGGCTGCAGAGACTGGCTGTCCATCTGAAACGTGCATGTGTGTAGCACAAAGTACTGAAATAAGTCATGGAGCTGAGTTACTTGGTGCATAACACAAGTCCTGTAGACACACTGCACAGCTCTCAGTAGGAATCTGGGCTTTGATGGAGGAAGACTGGGGGGGGATTGAAGAAACTTGCTCAGACGTTTTGGGCCCCTCACTACAAAAAAGATGTTGAGGTGCTGGAGCGGGTCCAGAGAAGAGCAAGGAAGCTGGTGAGGGGTCTGGAGCACAAGTCTCATGAGGAGAGGCTGAGGGAGCTGGGGGTGTTCAGCCTGGAGAAAAGGAGGCTGAGGGGAGACCTTATCTCTGAAAGGAGGGTGGGGGGTCTGTTTCTTCTCCCAAGTCACAGGTCAAGAGGAAATGACCTCCAGTTGCACCAGGGGAAGTTTGGATTGGATATTAGGAAAAATTTTCTTTACCAAAAGGGTTATTAAGCATTGGAACAGGCTGCCCACAGAGGTGGTGGAGTCACCATCTTTGGAGGTAGTTATAAGATGGGTAGAGGGAGAGCTTAGAGATATGGTTTAGTGATGGGTTTTGTCAGTGTTGGGTTGATGGTCAGACTCAATGATCTGAAAGGCCCCTTCCAACCCAGGCAGTCTGTGATTGGAGTAGGTCGTGCTGGTATTGAATACACAAGAGTGGCTGACAGTTCTAGACAAAAAGTGCCATCTCCATCTGTTAGTCCAGCCTGTCCCTTTGTCTGTCTGTCGTGTGTTCCTTGCTTGGCCCCTGCAGTCTTTAAACAGCTCCTAATGTTTTGGTGGCATCTGGACTGTGATCTGAAGGCTTCTGTTGAGAGGTTAATGCAAGCTGGTTTTGCTTATCCCTAAGCAATTAATTGCTGATACTGCAATGTTGCATGGAGTGTAGCAAAAAACTCTCTGCTCTTTCTAAATTGGCTAAAATTGGCTAAATCAGAATGGTGGAAGATCGAAACTGCGCATCGCATGAGGTTGAATATGGAGCTGTTTATTGGAGCATCTTGTAGAAGGAGAAATAAATAGTTGGGTTCACTCAGAAATAAGTTTTCAGAGATGTAAAGAAACAAAGCGCCTGCTCTCTTTGGCCCTTAAAGGAGAGCAATTAACAATGAAACTGCTTTAAAATAAATAAAAAGTGTCACTTGTCATGATAGCCAACTGGGGGACAGACAGTATGGCTTCAATGCACACATTATTTCATAAACACATTCAAGAGCTGTCTTGGTTTCAGGTTTTGCATGGAGCTAGGAGAAGCTGATTTCTGTGAGATTTAACTGAATCCTTTCTAACTCATTTTTGTGAGAAGCTTCCATTCTGATAACTATGAAATGTGGGGTTTTTCTACAATTAGGGAGGCACTTACTGCTTAGGAATAGGCTGTGAAGTCTGCTGCCAGGTGTGAATGACACTCTGGGTTTCTCACAGCAATCCTCTGTTGTCTCCTCCAGCTGTAATTAGCTTCTGGGGAAGTGTATTTTACCCACTTCTTCCAGTTGTATTTAAACTACCGATGAGTTCAGTAAATATATCAATATTAAGTTTTGTCTTTTGTTTCTTTTGTTTGTTTGAAGGCAAACTGGATGAAGTATATGAAGCTTTGGCCAATGCTCATCCCAACATGACTGTATATAAAAAGGAGCAGATTCCAGACAGATTGCATTATAAACACAACAGTAAAATTCAGCCAATCTTAGCAGTAGCTGATAAAGGATGGGAAATTGTACAGAATAAGTCTGATGGTTTTCAACGTAAGTATTCTGTCTTTACAGTGTTTTGCTCTGTCTTCTTACTCAGGGACCTTCCATGGTGCTTTTTCTCCCAATCTCAACCAATGTTAATTTTTATTACATGTTTTTTTAAGACTGGGAAACTCTGAAGCTAAGCATATAGAATTTATACTCATTTTTTTGTCCTGATGGGATGGGTCCCAAACTATTAGGGGAGGGGGAACTGGATTTACTGTTTCTAAAAACGAAACTTACTGAGATAAGATCATCCACATGATTTAGTGGCCACATACTTGAAGTCTTCTTGTGAGATCTAGCAAACTGACAAGCACTTCCTGAGAGATTAAAAAAAGAAGAAGTTGCAACTGAACTTCTTGAGTAGAGGATGAACAGCTTTATTTTATCATGGACTGTTTCTTTACTGGAGAAGGGTTGGGCTGGAAATATGAGAGTGCTTTCTGCAAGTCATTTGCCTTAGAGAGTAAGAGGCATTCTAGGTGATTTGGAGAAAAAAAAACCCCAAAAAACCACTTAAACTTCAAAATGCCAAATGAGGAACTTATAATAAGTAGAATGGAGACTTTTGGTTAGTTATGAGAAAAACCACAGGTGTCATATGGTCAGTTCTTAAGTTTCTTAATTGAAAACCTTTTAAACTTTGCTGCTTCTTATGAAGCTGGAGGGTGTTACCTCCAAGACTTAACAAGTTTTTTGGTTGTTGAAAGCTGAGCAGCCTTTTGTGCTGCACGTTTATTGACTTGCTCAGAGTTCAGAGTGCCCCTGTGAGGAAGGGCCACTGGACACAGGGTCAGAGCAGAGAGAGCTTAAGTTCTGTCTCCCTCCTCTCCCTCCTCTCCCTCCTCTCCCTCCTCTCCCTCCTCTCCCTCCTCTCCCTCCTCTCCGCAAGAATAAATGTTGACTGTTCCTTTTCTGCATTATGCTAATTCTGGGAAAAGATTCAATGCTCGGTTTGCACCTTCAGAATATTGACCTTTATCTATCTTTTATTTCTAGTTGGTAATCATGGATATGACAACATCTTACCAGAAATGCATCCAATTTTTGTGGCAGTTGGGCCTGCTTTCCGAAAGAATGCTACCAGAGAAGGCATGAATGCTACAGACTTGTACCCCTTATTGTGCCATCTCCTTGGTATTAACCCGCTGCCAAACAACGGTTCCTTCAGCACCGTGAGAGACCTACTTGCTGAGGAAGTTCCTGTAGCCCCCGAAGCAGACACTTATGCTACTGCTATAGGAGTCTTTTTGGGTGGTTTTCTTGTTATGGTTTTTACTGCAGTTTTTGTGAAGCATTTTGTCCTCACCCAGGCGAATACCATGCCAATGCAACACCCTGAAGCTGCACAGCCACTGCTGCAAGATTAATAATGCTTGGTACTATCTTCTATTTGATGCTTAAAATAAGCTTATATAAAAAAAAAATAATAGAGGTGGATCAGCATACGGGGAGTAAAAGGAAGCAGATACTGATCCACTGGGACACTGGAGTTGGAATATAGTAGGTGTGCAGAGGAAGAACATGTTTCTGTTTCACCCTAAAACCACTTAATCTTTCAGGGGCTGAAAATATTCTAGGTAAACCTGGACAGCTCTTTAAGTTCTTAGCCATGGAGTGACAACAGGCCTCCAACACCTCAGTCTGAGCAGCTTTTAACATCAACCCAGTTGCACGTCACAGACTATTTCCTGGGGATTTAATTTGCAACCAACCTGTTGTTTTGTGTTTGGGTTTTTTTTTCTTCCCTTTGAGAGGTTTAACTCGCTTCTAACACGTCACTGAATGCAACCAGACTTTTTTGGGGTGTTTTTCTTGCCCTGCCCAAGGAAGCATTTGCATGGATCACCATGACTGGTAGCTTGGGGTATTCAGTTCAGCCTTAACAACATTATTGTGAAGCTGGGTCGTGCAGTACTAAGTGTCTAAGTTTACAGTAAGGCATATTTCTTTAAACTACTGTGTTAGTTGTAACCCCCAAATACGAATCTAGGTGGTATTGTCTTTAGCAATCAGCATTAAACTACTTCTTGGTTGTTTGGTTTTTGTTTTTTTTTTTAATTAAGGTAGATATAGGTTTTTGCAATTTTAGGTAAATGTAGGTCTTTACTTTTCCTATGGTTTCCTGTACACTGGTCTAAATTCTCTGGGATTTCTATGCTGCTGGCAGTTTAAAGACACGTACAAGCACAACACCTGTGTACCCAAATGGATTCTGTTATATTTCTGTGCTAAGAGGGTTCTTTGAGAGTTAAGGAATTCATGTACAAGCTGGTTTCAGTGCTGTCAAGCTTGTCACTGGGTGTAACATCACACCCCTTACCGGAGACTTCGCGGGTGTGAGCTTGGCTTGTTGTCTTGGGTTTCATCTGATACGTCTGGGTGACCTCAGAATTCCATGAGCATTATTAGCCATGCAATTTTAGGGACAGCTGTAGACATCTTAAGCCATATATACTCCTAAATCTGAAAAAGCACACTTTAATATGAAAAAAGTTATAAGGCTGGAGTTTATTCTTCCAGCAGAAAGTCTCTGTCAGGGAAAATTATTAATTCGGAGTAAATGAATCTATATCTATTACTCTGATTCTTTTTTGTGAGGCAATAAATCTTTTTGCTATTGTGGGGTTTCTTAATGAGCTCACGTAAATGGTAGGTGAGAAGCTGCTGACTTAGCTTTGTATGAAAAACATGGTATGAAGTAAGAAAAAAGTTGTTGAGTTGTCAGACTTGTTTAAAAGCTGAATTATTTTCCCCCCCCTCCCTTGTGAGTTAGTATTTCTCTGCACTTTGCTTCTGAGTAAGATGCCTGAAGGGGAAAGAAGCTCTTTCAAGATTCATACAAATAACTGGTCTGGTATTTCTGTGACAGGTGTTGTTCTATTGCCAGCCAAAGTGACCCTTAATTTTAAGGAGGAGCCAAAGTTGGTCAGTGTTGTTCAGTCATCCTGGGACTCGGGCTTTTCTGCCCAAACACACAACAGGAGCAGTAGTTTCTCCTAATGAAGGGGTCTGGAACAGCAACATGAGAATTCATCTCAATGGCATCGTTCTGCAATGCACTGCAAGGCCCTTCTTTGAGGAGGGTAAAAAAAAAAACTGTATAAAACTGAAGGGAATCTTTCAGCATTCGGGTATTTCAGTTTAGGTGTAAATATGTTTACTGTCTTGTTTAGATGTATTTGCAGGTACCTCTTGGGTGGTTTCCTTGTCAGGATATTTGCCAGTCTTAATTTCAAGTTGTTGCGTGTCTGCTTAATGAAATTGAGAGCACGTATGATGCTACTGGAGAAAAAGATCAACTTTTTCTCTGATGTGATGTGATTTTTTTTTTTTTTTCAGAATGCCTTTTTGGGTTGGGGAAGATGTGGGATTTGGTTTCTGTGTATGGGCTACTTTTAATGATGTTGGAGCAAGTTTATTGGAAAGTGGATATGAGTACATTATGTACTGCTTGTAATTTAAGCTTGGAAACAGAAGCTTGCATGATTTCTCTTTCATTATCCACCTGTGAACTGGGTTCCAGCTCTGGAGTCAGGAGCACACGGATCAGGATCAAAGGCAGATGGACAGACAGAGTCCTCTTTGCACGTTGGCCACTGAAAGAAGACAATTGATCCTTTGATCCCTCAGCTTTTACAATGAGCACAGGGCAGAGGGGATGCAATACCCCACCAGTTGGTCAGGTTTGGGTCACCTCTTTTGTCCACTCCTTCCCACAGGTGGCTCCCCTCTAGGCTTTTTCTGTTTCTGACCCTCCAAGAGGGCAAATAATACCAGAATTGGCTGACCTTGGTTGTTACAGCAATCAGCACAAGCAAGAGCCTCTCTGCACACCCTTCCTTGGCACGAAGCACAAACGTTTGTCTTATCACTCCAAGAACAAGCAGTTTTCTCAACAATATGCTGTTTATTTCAGAGAGTTAGAAGAGACCTGGCTAAAACATGAAACTACTGAACAGAAAGTTGGTTCTGTTTTCCCTCTAACCAGGACAGATGTCAAACGTTTTCTTTGTTTCTTCCTGTTTGGAAATGCTGAAGGTGAAATCTCTCTTTGGTATAGTGCCATCAAGCAGTCCCTGCCTGCTTCATTTAAAAACACTTCTGGCAAAAAAATAAAGCTTGACTTGGGGAGGGATGACAGCTGGGAGAGAAGGGCCTTAACTTATGCAGAGTACAAGAAATACACCATTAGTAAAAATAACTGGAAGTGGGATAGAACTTAGGAATTTTAGGTAGAAGTTCTTACAAAAAAAACTCATTTCCCACCTTGTAATGGAAATTACAGCTGTTACCAGCAATGGTACAAAAAAAAATAAAAATCTTCCAGACTTTCTTGGTAAAGAGAAAGTTTATTATTTAATGTTGTTTATAATAATAAATGTGGTCTCAAAAAAGCAACCAAAAGCACAAAAATGCCTCTTGTAAGATGAAGGGTTGTACAGTGTGACTTTTCTGAGAAGTGTGGGACAACACCCTCTGGAGCCGCGTGTGGGAAGAATGACAAATGGACAATTGTTGAGTCCTGCTGTTTTCTAAAATGCAGATATCACAGCCATTACTTCCAGATGATCTTCCCTGCTTAAGTAATGGCCATGGATGCTGTCTTGACCATACCTATGCTGCTGGACCTACCTTTCAAGAAATGGCATGTTTGTACCACAGTTAAGGTAACATAAGCACTTATGAGATGTTAGGCTACAAAATTTGTTGGAAACATATGAAAATGCTAAATTCAAGAGTGGTATCTGCAGAACTGCAAACACATGGCCTTTCCATAATGAAATCCTGATCTGAGTTATAATAACAAATGTCTATTACCGTTTGGGGTTTTTTTTTTTTGCAATAAAAGGTGGTACAGTGCATATTAAAGCAAAAAATCTGTCCCTGTGGTGTGATCTTTGGAGGTTTGTGACGTTGTTGGTTTATTTTCATGTTCTTTTTGGACATGAAAAACTTGAAAAACATGAACTTCCCCCTGAAACAAGTGTGTTGGACCTAGAGTTAGTTGAAATCAGCTGGATTCTGGAACTGTTTCCTTGGTGCTAATAAAAGCACATAAACCCAGAGGGGGTGGGTGTTTTAAGGCTTTTCTACCCAATGCTGAGAGTTCCCTTATGGAGGGAATGCAGTCAATATAATGAACCATCCCTTTTTCCTGCTGGGAAGCAGCATTAGAAACTTCCCTTGTTCCTTTCTAAACTTCAAAAATAGCTGAAGTGTTAAGAACATGCCCTGTATGAACATTGCAGAGCTGTGTCTATGTTGTTGTGACAAAATGTTGTCACAAACTATTGTATGATACCTCTTTTTATCCCAGCTGTGAGGAAGAGGGAAGCCTCTTCTGAATGAATTACCTATTCAAAAGGCAATCAGCCACTGACTTTCGCAAGGAATAATTCATACAAGTTATAATTAGGTAGGAGAAATATTTCATCGTGTTTGAGGCTTTTAAAAATAATCATCTTCAAATATATCAAAACTTTGTCTCTAAGGAGAAAGAGGTGGGTTTTTTTAGATTCTCTTGATTTGCATATAATCTGCATGAAGTCCTGGATGTACAAGAGCTATTTTGAAACCCTCCCTGCCAGGGAGAACACTCAGCCCTCTTCCAGACCATACCAATTGAAAATAATTAACAACGTAACTAAACTATAGTTTGTCCTATATTTTGATTAATTCTTAAAGTTTCTCTTTAACCCCTTCCCACAACAGCCTTGGGGAGTCTGAAGGCTCAAGGGAGGAGGAGTAGAGGGTACAACAATTTCTGCTGGACATTCCCATTCAGGTTCTGCTTTCCTAAGTTGCCTGCAGCAATTCTTACCAGAAAGGGCTACCCACAGCTAGAAGGAGAAATGTATTTACACCTAGATTTTCCCAGTTGTAACAATATTTGTATATCAGAGTGTTGCCATTGCACTTTATGCTTCCGCTAATTAAAATCTTGGTGGTAACCCTGACACCTGATGGTGATGTACAGAGGAACTGAAACCCCAGTGTGACAACGACTCGGGGGAAGGAGGAAGGGAAGAAGAGCAGAGCCCAGACTGTGCTCATCACTTTTAGCATCTATTAAAAAACCCTCACAGGCAGAGCACAATACAGTTTGGTCTTACCAAATCTGCCAGAAAGAGAGAGAAACCTCAGTTGAGTCAAAGCTTTCTGTATATGGATGATGCAAACACCCTCTGAGGATGGCAGCCTTTATTAGCAAAATTACAAGAACTCGACAACTCTCCACGATAGGAATCCCTTTGACAGCATCTTTAAGCCTGGGTTCTACCCTGCAAACTTTCACTTCACAATTATTCATTAACCTGACCTCTTACTGCATTTAATTACTTCAATCTTCCAGCAGGATGAGGGAGTGAATCCTGCATTCAGTCCGGTTACTCTGCCAATTACTCAGATTAATCTAGAGTAAAGCATTAGTAAGTTTAAGAAGAGGGGAATAAAAGCAGAACAGGATAGTTTTTATATTGTGTTTTTAATCAGTACAACAGAATCCTCAGAAAGAAAGATACAATTTAATAAAACTTCCACATATCATTTTAAAAAAAATTGAATGTATTTTTTTTTTCAGTAGGCAGTTAACAGTGACCCCTCCCTCCAAAGTCCACACTTCCTCCCAGCTGAATCAATCAATAATGCTCTGTGGTTAATACCCAATTGCACTGAATTTGAGCTTGTGAACAAGAAACTATGTTGCACGTTACCATGTACCTCAGCTCTCTCACTTCAAATTATCAATTCTTAAAACCGTCTTAACTTGTAGGAAAAGGACTTGGTAACTCATAGGAAAAGGACTTTTGGGTTAGCATTAACAATTTCACCTCACATTCTTTCCTCACGAAAAGATAAGGTTTTCTAAATCAATTAAGGTTGATTTTTTTCTTATGGCAAGTTCCTAGACTCGCCCACGAACAAGGACTCCAAAGTCTCAATAAAGAGAAGCATTAGCACTGGTCTTCACCTGAACTTGACATCCATACAACTTAGACACTGCAGACAGCACATCTTATCTCAAAAAAAAATAATTATTTTTTTCCCTTTAAATCTCCAGGGTTTAAAAATAAGAGATTGGAATCCTTGCTTGATGATTGCACATCAAACTTTCAGTTGTTGCTTTTTAGCACCCGACAGCCTTCAAAAGATAACCATCAGCTGGTACACAGGGCAGAACCACCTTTATTACAGCAACACCTTCAAGCAGAGCTTACACTTGAAAAGTTTTTGACAGGGTGTAGAAGCAGTAATTTTACTGCAGCCCATGAAACTGAGCAATCCAAGGATTCTCAGACTGAATTGACATCCTTGAGATAAACAACTTAATACCATCCCAGCTCTCTGAGTGCAGGAACTGTGGAACCAAGGGCACACCTCTAGAAACATCTATTTGCCCAGTGTTGTAACTGCCAAACCACACACTTCATCGCTCGGAATAGAAGTGACACACACTAATTCTTTCCTCCCTGACTTCTGGTTTCCTTCTCACCAGTTGCTGGCCATATTGCTGGCTTAGGGTGGAAACCCAAGTATTGGATCTTCTCTACACCCTTCATCCCCAAGTTTAAGAACAAAATCAGAATGTACTGTCTAAACATAGAACTCTGAACTCTGATAACAAAATATCATCTCAACACAGGTACAAGAACACTAAAATAAGTCAACATTAATTTAATAAAAAAAACCCAAAACAATTATCATTTACAAATATTAAAATTCACTTAGTCTAGCTTGGCTAGTTCATACTTTGGATTTTCAGTTTGAAAGTGTTCAAAGGCTTGAACGAAAAATTAAGCATCCTTATTTTGTTAAGCGTCTCTTCCAGCAGAAAACCACCTGTTGACCATTTTGTTCTGAAAACATTTTTTTTTTTTTTACGGGACTATTAACTAGTCAGGTAGAACAAACAAGTTAGTGAGATCTGGCTGTACAGTATTTTATACAGATACCTTTAAAGTGCATTGAAGAAAGCCATCCAGTGCAAGTTCAAACTCTTCCTGAAATCACTCCTTACCCACTATCCAATTAAAGGATCGTCATCGTCATATTGTAACTGAAGTCGGGAAAATGGCCTCGGGGGAGTTATTCTATTTTTTGAGATGATTAGAACACAGGTGAAAGTAGTCAGTATCATCAGAACCCCGATAACTATCCCAATAGCTTCTGGAAGATTTATGCACCACTGGTCAACGAGCAAACACTTGGTGTTGCTGAAAGTGCCGTTATGCGGCTGCGGTGTCAGTCCCAGGATGTGGCACATCATGGGGTAAATGTCAACGTTGTTCATCGTGCTCTGCTTGTACCCCCGCCGAAAAGCGGGCCCGCGAGCAGCCAGGAAGGGATGCATGCTTGGGAGAGCATTGTCATAGCCATGGTCACCTACTGGAGAGAGGCCGAGTGAAGGGTTAACGTCAGGGTTTGCAGATCAAGTCTTTTTAACCAAAGACTAATGCACAACGTAAAAGTAGCTGTTGGAGTGAACACTGTGGCCAAGAAGGCCAATGGCATCCTGGGGTGCATCAGGAATACTGTGACCAGCAGGTCAAAGGAGGTCATCCTCCCCCTCTACTCTGCCCTAGGGAGGCCCCATCTGGAACACTGGGTCCAGTCCTGGGCTCCCCAGTTTGAGAAGGACAGGGAATTGCTGGAGAGGGTACAGCAGAAGACCACAAAGATGAGGGGCTTGGAGCATCTCCCTTAACAAGGAGAGGCTGAGGGACTTGGGTCTTATTGTCTGAAGAAGAAAAGGCTGAGGGGGGATCTGATCAACACCTATAAACACTTAAAGGGTGGGTGTCAAGAGGATGGGACCAGTCTTTTTTCAGTGGTGCCCACTGACAGGGCAAGAGGAAACGGACACAAACTTGAACATAGGAAGTTCCACCTGAATATGAGGAGGAACTTCTTTACTTTGAGGGTGGCAGAGCCCTGGGAAGCTCAGAGAGGTGGTGGAGTCTCCATCTCTGGAGACATTCAGAACCCACCTGGACACGTTCCTGTGTGGACCTGGTTCGGCAGAGGGTTGGACTATATGATCTCTGGATCATTCTGTGATTCTGTGAACCCAGAGTTTCTTCCCTTTTCCCCAGTCCCCAGAAGTCCTTTCCCATTTTCTCCAGCCGTGGCTCCCAGCCCCCCTCCTTTTATCCCTTTTCCCTTCAGCCTTCAACATTCCCTGTTTTTCCCTTCCCACTCTTTGTGCCAAGTTGCCACCCCACAAATGAGAAGCTGGAATGCAAATCTGTACTTCTCAGATTTTGGAAAGACATTTTGCCCTTGCAAAGCAGACACTTTAATTACTTCTTCTAAGCCAAGTGCTTTCCCCTTGAAGGTGTTCAACTCAAGCACATTAAGTACCCTCAAATCATGCCTATCAGATTGGGCAACTCAGTCAAACCCAAAATAGTCAGAGGATCCCAATGCCTGTGACAGACATGTAATAAAACGTTTGTGGCTACAAGGTCACCAGTATTTGGACATTTGTAGGTTTTTAAGAAACACTCCCTCCAATTTTTTTGTACTATAAGCAGATAAAAAGTAGCCACAGAAGATTTCCTAATGTGCTCCAGGGAGACCTTATAGCAGCCTTTCAATACTTAAGGGGCCCTATAGGGAAGATGGGGACAGACTTTTAGTTGTGCCTGTAGTGGGAGGACAAGGGGTAATTAATGGCTTTAAACTGAAAGAGGGAGATTTAGACTAGATATAAGCAAGAATAGCAAGAATTTTTTTTACACGGAGGGTGGTAAGACACTGGCCCAGGTTGCCCAGATAAAAGGGAGATGCCCCATCCCTGGAAATATTCAAGGTGAGGTTGGATGGGGCTCTGAGCAACCTGATCTAGTTGAAGATGTCCCTGCTCATTGCAGGGAGGCTGGACTAGATGGCCTTTAGAGGTCCCCTCCCACCCAAACCATTCCATGATCCTACTGGCACACTTGCCAGTCATCATGCTGACACTTCACCCATGAAAATAGGTACAATAAACACTTAAATAGCCTTTTAGGCTAAATTCTACCCTGCCTTGGCTCACAAAATTGTTTCTAAAAAGTGATTCCCTTCAGCTGATACAGTGCTGTTACTTATAAATATATACTTACTATTTTTAGATACATGAAATTGAATCTAACCATAAACAAGAGAGACACCTCTATGAGAGAGCAGGTGTAATAAACGTTGTAAATTTGAAGATGATCATAGGGAAATTAAAATGTAAACATATCTTACATTGAAAGCAGTACTTTTGTACAAATTATGAGAAAATTTGCACTTAAATGTTCAAAGGGCAGACAGTAAGAACAACCAAACGTGGTGAAATGTGGAGTTTACACGAGCCAGCATCCTGTCTCTGACAGGAGTCACAGCAGGGTCAGCCCCAACCTCCCAACCCGCCTGGGGCTGCCGCCTGCTCAGAAACCTCCTGGGACTTGGTACTGCCATATTTTATTTCTATTAATGGATTTTTCTCCCATTAATTTGTCCAATCATTTTCTGAACACACATATGTACTTCATCTGCAACCAGAATTATGGGTTGAATTCTCTTAATATGACAATAATTAAATTTTTCTGGAATTTCTCCTTTGAGATATATACTTTCTCATGACTGTGGCGGGTTTTTTTAGTAAGTTACACATGTCTCTTTTGCCTGCCAGAAAACCCCTGCATGTGAAACACCTGGAAATATACATATACACACATATATATGTATGTATGTTTGACATTCACATCATCTAGAAAGAATAAAGTGCAGAGCTTAGCAATGCATCCTGTGAGGCAACACGCATTTTGGTTTTTGTCTTTAAAAATGCTATTCAGTGCCCCTAACAGGAAGAACTCTGGCTTCTTTGCCCATTATTGTTATATTCCTATTATTTTTTAGGATTTCCTCCCATCTATTTTTGTCTCCTAGTATATGCACTGCAACATTAAATGCTGTCTTGCATTCTTCAATTTATGCTCCACATATATATTTTCTTTATATAGAAAAAGCAGTTAAACCACACTCCAGTGGAAGCTGGAGACAGACTGCTAACCTGCCTGAGATAACTCTTAGAAGTGCACCTCAGGCTATTAAATTGAACAACAATTTACAATTAACAAAGTGTTTCAGCCAATGGAACATCCCCCAACTCTTCCTCATCCATTAGAACACTCCAGGCTCAGGCTAAGAAGGTTCTAGAAAACATTCCTAAAGATGCACAGTGCCAGGACTCCACTCACTAAACTAAGACTATGCTAGAGATGACTGGAGTAAAAAACAAGACAGTTTAAAAATACTAAAAACACCACTTACATTTTGAAAGTGACTCATTTTGTACAATTGTCCAGCCTTCGTCTGCAACCAGAATTATGGGCTGAATTCTCTTATTATGACGGTAATGAAATCTCTCTGGAATTTCTTCTTTAAGATACACTTTCATGTGATCGTTGCATTTTTTCAGCAAGTTGTACACATCTCTCGTGTCTGCCAAGAAAAAAAAAGGGTATGTTAAACAGCTGAAAATGATGTCCTGTTTACTGCAATTATCTGTCATTAAACCTAAAACTGATTTTTTTTTTTTTTTCCAAAACACTTATTTTTTTAAAGGCACACAGAAAAGGATTTTTCGCTGTCCTTAATGAAACACTACAGGTATGGAGGTGGATTTCCCAATTTGCTCTCATTTTAAATCGAGCACCTCAGGGCTGTGGTTTTGCACCTCCAGTTCAGCTCACCCTCTGGTCCTGCGGGGGAGGAAGGCAAAATTCAAGCTGACAATTCAAGAGAAAGCAATCGCACATGAAAGCAGTCAATATGATGTACAAAGCAGTAAGTATTACATTTTGTTACTCTATAAATCACTTTGTTCACTTTGAATTGCTTCAGCCTGGCCATAGTTGTTGGGAACTGAGACCAGCAGTGTCCTAATTTAAGGCACGCCTGTTGGTGACTACTCCAAGATACAAAAATTGAATTTACAGTGTGAAAAGTGAAGTTTCATTCATGGAACCAGAAGGGGTAAAGTGATCAAAGTTGGGTTTAGATTTTTACTTGGAAGTTCAGTGACATTTTTTACTCTGAGTAAACACAAGGGTTTATTTTATGCTCACTGTAAATTACAACCATAGAGAATAAATGAGTAAAAAGAACAGGAGCATTACGTGCCTGTTTCCTTTCTTAACAAGCTGTACCAGGACCATCTCTACTACCCACAGCAATTTGACAAGAAACTCTTTTTGGCCCATTGATTACGAAAACAAAGTAATTTCTAAACACCCAAACGTTCTTTAGCTTATTCATTAAGCTAAACTTCTAAGTCAAACTTCTTCAATATGAACTACACTGGCTTTGCAAAAGGTGTCAACAGTTTATCACCATGTGTACTTTTTAGTAGTAACATCAACAAGATTTATTTCTCAGCATTATGGCTTAAAAAACCCCAAAACATACTCTCTCTTGGCAGCACTGCAGCGACTGGAGTCCTGTCTATCAGAGTGTAATTATTGCGACCGATGCATCCATCCAGGATAATCAGCTTCTTTGCAGAACAGGGGGCCATTCCATGATCACTTGTTATTATAATATTAATAGTGTCCCACAAACCGACTGCCTTCAATTTCTTAGTAAGGAAACCAATATGATTATCCACTTCTTCTAATACTTTGTGCATGTTCTCAGTATCCTCTGGTCCATACTTGTGCCCACTTGCATCTGGTTCTTCCCAGTATAAAGTAGCAAAACTGACTATTGGATTAGAGCTGTTCAGCCACGCAACAATTTTCTCCACTCTTTCCTCAAACTTTACTGAAAAGTTATACTTCATAAAGAACCGAGGGGTGGTATCATTAATTCTTACATCAGTACCAGGCCACATCGCAGCAGCACTTACTCCATTTCCCTGCTGTTGATTTGTTACCCAAATTGGAACTGCCTCATTCCACCAGAAGGGATCCGAATCGTTGAACTGGGAAAACTTTTTCTTGGCATCTGCATCATACATGTCATTAGCCACGATGCCGTGGCTTTCTTCATATAAACCTGTCACTATAGTGTAATGGTTTGGGAATGTCTTGGTGATAAAAGCATTTGTAACTTGTTTTACAAGCACACCATCTGCAATGAACTCCTGAAGATGAGGAAGTTCGTAGGTTTCCAAGTAATCAGCCCTGAAGCCATCAAAGGACACAAGGAGTAACCTGGACGCAGAATTGCCAGAGGAGTGACCACAACAGGCAACTAATCCAGACAGAAGTAACGTTAACATGGAGTTCATTGCTGATACTTCAAAGGATTTGCAGCAAGTAATCAGACCTGGAAAATTAACAAAGATAAGGCATGTAACACAAAATGATTGTACTGGAACCAGTTTAACTAGCTATACATTACATACATGGCCCTTCTAGAGGTTAACTGCAAAATAACCGGTCTAAACAACCACTCGAGTCACCACTGTATTTCCCTACTGACTTCAGAAGTCTCTCATACATTCTCATAGTTTTTCATATATTAAAACAAATGAGCAAGAAGATCTTTTCAATCCAGACTAAACAGAAGGATTGTTTTCTCTCTTTTAAGCAATAATTCCATCGTTCTGTGCGTCTCATTAAAATTCTATATTCCAAGACAAACAATCAGTATTTTTCCTCACATTCAAGCACAGGCACCTGAACAATTCTGACTCCATATTTAAGAGTCCTGTGCAGCTCTAAATCCTGCTTATATACCAATGGTCAGTCCAAAATTTAGTTTTCGACTGAAATTATAGTTTTTCTTTTTCATCCCACCTTTCCTCTTCCACAGTTTCCACCCTCTTGCATTGCTGGAAGGATTCTGAGCCTTTCACCTTTCCTATTTACTCACTGCCTACTCTGCACATGGAATGGCCAGCTGTAACTTCTACTTCTGTTTTCTTTCTAAGCTCTTATACATCTACCATAAGATTATTTAAACCTGTTCTCTATGTATCATACTTCTCTCTAAAAAAAAAAAAAAAAGTTTAAAAATCATTAGTAACCTTAACAATGAGGCAAGTATTTCTCACCAAGGAATTCATGACCATCATGAATGCAAGGTATGATATGAAAGCTTTTCTCCTTCCCCCAAACATATTATGTAGGACTGGCACACTTTGTTCAGGAAGGTGCAGAATTATTCTACAAACTATTCTTTAAAACTTCTATAACTTTAAGAAAAAGGAAGCAAAGCTCCAGGTTTCACAAAAGCTTCTGTAATGTTGTTAGAGAGCGTATTTAGTTCTCAAGAGCCCTGCTCCAGCAAGTTTCTCCTTTATCTCCCTTGCACAAACTTGGGTGATTCTAGGAGAAACAGCAGGTATTTTCCTAACTGAAGTGATATCTTCGGGCCCTTCTCAACCCTTCTCCCCAAACTCTGCAGAGCTCCGAGTGTGTTGTTTGGAAGGTTTGAAGCTTTAAGGTTAGCTAAAACTTTCACACTGAGAGGTGTTCAAAGGGTGGGAAATCACCACCACCATCCCCCCCAAAAGTGGAAATTTCTTTAGAAGATACAGATGGCAGAAGAAAGGATGGTCAAAAGCAGCATTAAGGTATCTCCCCACACAGAGGGCTTGCAACACACAGCCCCTTTAAAGAGAAGAGGCGAGGAATGGAACTCAGAAACTCCTGTTTCACATCGTCAGGTGCTTCAAAAAGCAGAACCGGGGCTTTTATCCTAAGACTTAAGTAAGACAGACCTAAGACCACAATATTAGCTTTGAAATGCTCCAAAGATGCCAAGCGTGTACGGTTTTGTGTGGCGCAGCCATCTCAGCCTCTCCCCAAAGCGGCTCGGTTCAGTCAGAAATGCCTTATTCCGCCCTTCAAACCTCACAGCACGATGCCGCCGCCGCCGCCTCCGCCTCCTCCTCCTCACAAACTTCTCCGGACCGCCGGGGCCCAGCTCCCTCAGCGCCGGAGAGGGGGAAAACGCAGGCCCGGAGCCCGCCGCCCGGGGAGGTCCCGTCAGCCGGCCCCCACGCCCCCACCCCCTTCTCCCCTTACCTAGAAGCCTCAGCGGCGGAGGTACGAGTTCCCGAGGAGGGGGAGGTCCCGCGGCCCTGCCCCGCCGCACCGTGAGGGCCCGCTGCTCCGCGACGATGGGGGTGACCGGCTGCGGTGGTGAGGGGAGGGGGGGGGGAAAGGAACGGGAAAGGCGGGAGGGGAGAGCGCCGCGCTTGCGCACCCGCCGCCGCGCGGCACCAACCGCCATCCGCCGCCGCGGCGCGAGCAGCTGCCTTAGCGGGGAAGGCGGGGGGGGGTGGTGGTGGTGGGTAGCTGGAGGGAGGGGGGCCCGTCGGATGCGATTGGCTGGGGGCCCGCTGACGGAAGCTCTGATTGGTTCTAGCGGAGTGGGCGTGGCGCTGGCAAACATTGCTGGGGGGGGGGGCGGGGCGGGCGCGAGAGGGGGTGTCTGTAAGGATTTGGCGTGAGGGGAGAGTTGAGGGGAGCCATGGAGGGGGGAGGTTTTGTGAGTGGCTATGAGGGATTGAAGGGAGCAGAGGTAAGGGAGGGCTGTGGGGAGGGAAGGCTGTGGGGAGCTGAGCTGAGGGGAAACTGAGGGAAGCTATGGGGGATTGAGAGGAGGGAGGGCTGTGGGGAGCTGAGGTGAGAAAGGTGTGGGGAGGCGAGAGGAGCTGGGGGATGTGAGCTGAGGGGAGCTGTAGGGAGCTATGGCTGTCTGAGAGTTGTGGCGAGTTAAGGGGAGTGGGGCTGAGGGAGGTGGCAGAAGCAGGGAGATGCGGTGGGTTGCAAGGGAGCACAAGTTCTTGTGAGGGTTAGTCCCCCTGGGCTGGGATGTGGATGGGACGGTGAGGCCTGCTAGTGAGAGATCAGAGCTCACCTGGGGCACAGGCTGTTTGCTGGGGTGCCCCACGGCTGCAGAAGGATGCCATGGTGCAAGGCAAGGCTGTGACACGGTGTGTTACTGGGTGCTGTCCTGCATTTCCTCAGGTTTCTTGAAACTTGCTTCCTTTGCAGGCATTGCAGCAGCCCCAGGCTGCAGCCTTCACAAGGCAACGGTGATTGTCAACATGATTACAGATACCCTGTTCTCTGTGGCTCCTACTCCCTTTCAGCCACATGGCTCTGAAACTTGATTGTTCTTAGGCTTTCCTGCATATGACCTTTTTGTGCTCTCTTGTGACAACACTGCAGGACATGTGTTGGTGAATGTAAGAACTCTGAATGCCAGTGCTGCCTTCTAGAAAGGCGTGTGGCACGATGGGTAGAGGCCTGGTTTGGGTCCTGGTGTAGATTTGCTTCATAAATTAAGGCAAATAGTTTACATTCCTTTGGTTTTTCTTTTTATTATGAGAAGGGATTAGTAATTCTGTAAAACCTGTTAAGTCACCGGTGCTGAATAACAATGAATTTAGCTCTATGTACATAGAGAAAATAAAGTGTCCTTTAATATCACAGAGCAGAGAACATTGTGCCATTTTAAATTCTATCATAAAAACTGAGAAGAAGACATGTCTATAGTTTCATGACTATTTTTATTCTGTGTATCCTGGTAGCGCGTTTATTCTGAACACTGCATAGGTTTGAGCTTGTTTCTTTCTAATGGGTCTTACATAGGTATGAGTTTGGCAGGTTGCACTACCTGTGCATGCCAGCTCTGGAGAGGTTCTAAAGATGTGGTACAGTACTCTGAATAAAGTGACACACCTCTGATTCACCTTGATTTATGGAATGTAGCAGGCATGGCAAAACCTGGGGTTGTAAAAGAGGGGAAAAAAATAATTCCAGGTGAGGTAGAGAAGACTTCTTGCAGCTATTCACATGTTATATGTCAAGTTCAATTCAAGGTCTTTTTCTTTTCTTTTTCCTTTTTTTAAATTTTTTTTGGTTACACTAATTCAGCTTTGTAAATGTGCATGTGACAGTTGATCCTGTGGAGGGGGAAGTGTCCTTTATGAATTACTTTACTATAATTCCTTCAAAATGTTTATTACATACAGTGAATCAGAGGCCAAGGAAATGCGTAATAGGTGCAGTCTTTTAACTAATTTCATCAAATTACGATTGGGGTCTTGCTACAAACTTTATGCAGAGATACAGGCAAAGTTTAAGCATCAAGGCTCCTTGTTTGCCAGTGTACTTACTCAGGTCTTCAGTCCTAAAAGGTGTGAGTAAGCTCTTGTTTAGCCTCACCCATGTGCTTTAAAACCTATTTGCAGTATGTACCTGTTCGTGAGCCCAGCCTAATAGAATGTGTCCAAACTGTGTCACAAAGGCAGCATACCATACCAGCTCTGGACTTTGAACTGGGCAGGCTGACATGTATCACGTATTTAATACAACTCTTGGGTGCAAGAAATGCATGACTTAAGTGTATACTTACATTAAGAGAAGTAAAAACTGGGGAACTACCAAGATATTTGCCTTTTTTCACCTTAATCTCCCTCTCTATCATATTTCACCCCACAGCTGGCTGTATAGACTCCAGTTCTTCTAGACCATGCCAAATCCTGCCAGAAGCTGCACAGATTTACTGCTGTAGTACGATTGAGCATTTGCAGTTTGAAAACCTTTACATGCATTTGTTTGTGTCAGTGGAATGTAGTCAATGACAGGATGTGAAGGGTAGGCAACACCAAACTGTTCTCACTGTTTGGCTAGATTTTAGTAAAACACTATTTCTAGATGGGAAACTATTCCTTGTTGGCAGTGTTGTGGAGGGAAAGCAGCTCCTTATTTATTATTTGGATGAAACCGACGTGAATAGTTCAGATAATTGTCTTAAGTACTTGCTTGAGAAAAAGCAGGACATTTTCATTACTTAGAATTAAAATAAATGAATGTTAAAAGATAAACATTTTCTTGTATTTTTCCATTTTTTTTTCTGCTTTACCCGTGTGACAGATCTCTCTGATCACTTTTCTAGTCTGTCTTTTACTTGTGTTTTGATGCATTTTCATATAGTTGAGATGAATAAAAATAGGAAGACGTTTCATAAAACCATCAAAGGGCTAGGTGACTAACAGCTGTTAAACTGTATTGGACTTCAAGCTTGTAGTGCCCATTTAATCTGAAGATGTTGTATATGGAGGCTATAAACAAAATGGGGCTCTTAACCGTGCTGTCCCTCAAACTGTCTATGGAGTGGAATCCCTAAGGCTGCAGACTGGTGTGGTGTCTCTGCCACCTCTGTTTTGGTTACGAGAGCCTCTGCTGTATCCCAGCTTGAAGCCAGATTGCTGGGCTTTCGGAGGCCACTTAGTTTCCGAGGTAAACAAGGGGGTTGAAATGATGCCAGATTTAAAGGCAAACAGAAGTGTTTTCCTTGGAGCGGTTGGGCAAATAAAAAGTCAATATTTTTCAGGCCGTCAGGTGTTCTAATGGAGTTTCCAGCCATGGAGTTGGAGAGCAAACCAAACAAAATTTTATAAAAGGAAGTGGAAGACCACAAATAAAGGGCTTTGAAACACCCAAATCAGGAATAATTGTTTAGGCCCTGCAGCAAGTAAAGCAGGTTTTTAAATGTCTGTTGATGACGACTACTGGTATTTTTAACAACTAGAAGCTGTTGATAAGATGAGAGCTGAGTCTCCTGTGCAAAATAATTTTCTATTGTTTCTTGTCTAGCTACAAGTGGAGAAGTGCCTGTTCTACGCAGAGTCAAATTTACTGATGCTTTGGCTTTAAATGTGCCTTTTATGGAGTCAGTAGCAAAGCAAAACCTGGGTGAAGGTCAATCTCCGTCACTACAGTGAGATCCTGGGTTCATGAACCAGCCCCTCAAGACCACAGAATCCAGGTCAGTGTCATCTGAGTAACAAAGAGTTTTCTGGGGGTGCTGACTCCTGTGTGAAGTGCTGCGATGATCGAAGTCTTCTCCCAAACTGTTGCCTTCTGAAATGGTTTTTCTGTGGAGGAATAACTGAGTAGAGGAACCTGAGTCTGTCATTCTTGTTGAGAGCACAGAGCCAAGACTTCCTAAAAGATCTGAATGCAGGATAAAGGCCTTCTTCCTGATGTTCAGTGCAAGATCGCCAGTAATTACAGCGTTACTGCTAATGAGCTGTGAAGAGCTGAGGTGCTGCTAACCTTGTAAGTGAGGGCTGAGGCTGGAAACAATGCAAGAAAGTTTGTGGTTGATTCCATGCAGGTATTTAGTGCAGCCAGGAGTGAAAACAAAGTAGTATGATTTTATTACGACTCCCTTGTTATATGTCTGTAAACCATAAACAGTCTTTTCTCCCAGAGCCCACAGTGTAGTTTTGATGATGGACTTGAACTGCATGTTGCAAAGCTTTTTGAAACGTTTGAGCTTTACAAAGAAAAAAAAAAAGTTATTTTTATAAAAACAGCATCCTGAATGGCTGGGAATGTTCATGATTTTTGCACTGAGTGCTCTTAAGTGCAACTTAATCCTGATACTCCTGATTCTATAGGACTCTAAGATTCCTCAGTTTCTACTAATATAATAAACATTGTTTACCTGCATTCAGTTTCAGGTTCAGCTGTTTCCAAGAACTGTGAGTGTTGGTTTTTTTTGCTTTTAAGTATTCAGTTTTGTTTCTCATACCACTGGAAAAAGATAATTTAGAGAAAGCAATTGAAGGACCTCAATTTGTTTAGATTATGAAAAATGATTTACTGGCTTTTTGCTTAAACTGTGTGTGTGTCTTCATGGAGAATAAATAAAACTGAATGGCTTTTTAATTAATTAAAGCACTTATTTCATAGCAATGACTAACTGGAAATGATCTCCTGAAAAATTCCAACAGAAACGGGTTGCTATTTCTAAATGGGGCTATTAACTACTGAAGCTACTTGTGGCACTGATGAATGAGTTGAGGTTTCCAATACTGTGGAATGTCTGGAAGACAAGTAAGTTATTGACCTTAATAAAGGGGTACCCAAGTAAAAGTCTTATTGCATTGTGAATCTGAATTAAATAGTGTGGCTTTTTGCTTTAATAATTAATTTCTGTGAGTATATGAGGTAGGCTATTTAGGTTTCTGACATTCACGTTACTCTTCCTTCTTTCCTTTCTCTTCCCTTCTGGAGGTGAGGGATAACTGACTCTAGTAATGCAGGAATTTCTTTACAAGCCAGTCTTCTGCCTGACATTTTAAAATAAGTCAAAGCTGGAGGTGCTGAATTCATTTAGGATTGTAAGATGAACAGATAATTTCAGTAGTCTGATTTTTAACATAATATTCTAAGCATGTCGGGGTATTTGCTGTCCTTCAGCCAAAATCAAGTTGGTCTTAGCAAACACCTTAATTAGCACTAAATGTCTGTGTGTGTTTGGGCTAGTGAACTGAGCTCTGTGTATCTCTGTAGAGGGAACCAGGCAATTACCTATGTTCCTAGCATGAGTTTTGATGTCAATTTGTAGGCTTTTAAGTGTAGGTGAGTTCCAACCTTGCTGTCTAAAAAGACCTATTTTAGGGAGCTCATTACTGAATTTTGCAGTAATAAAGACCATCTCCAGAATATACTTAGTCTCTTTCTGATGCAATTCTTTCCACTTCTTTTTATCACATGCTCTGAGATGCCCATCGCTGTCCATTGGACTGTTGAAAGAAGCAGTAATTATCTTAATCTAGGTGCTGAACAACAGCCAGCTAAATTTAGTATAAACAAAGCTTCTAAAAATGAGACCTGGGAGATCTTGCTGGTTGACTGTAACT
The DNA here is from genome assembly GCA_004320125.1 of Scolopax mira. NCBI lineage: Eukaryota > Metazoa > Chordata > Aves > Charadriiformes > Scolopacidae > Scolopax > Scolopax mira. The sequence continues at coordinate 80,674 of BJBW01005272.1, read as the reverse complement.
TGTTTGAGATCTGCTGACTGGAGCTATGGGCATCTTGATTCCCCTCTTTCTTGCAATAAAAACGCTAGAATAAAAACAGAAAAAAAGAAACCTTAAAACCAAGGAGTTCTGTTGCTCGCGTTCTTGGTCTTTATATGAATTTTGCTGCTCATGGTTATTTGTCTTTCTGCAAAGCAAGTAGCCAGTGTTACTGGGTGGCTCACACGGGTACGGGTGGTCTATGCCATGGTAAGAGACACAACTTGAATTGCAGAACTAACAGTGTTGGTATTATTAACTACTATATTAATTCAACACCTTCTAAATTTGGAAGTAGAGGAATTTAGAGAATGGATTAAACTGGTGGTCTCTCTTTTTTGTAGTCTTTTTTTCTTGTGGCTGTGGGGCTGGGACTGTTCCTCAGAGGGCTTCATTTTCCAATGGAGAAAGGAGCACAAAGTAGTGCTGAGACCTTTTTCTGCTCTGCACGCTCATACTACCTCTTTCCTCTCACTTCTCTGCTGGAGAGAAGTCCCGTTTCACTGACTGCACAGAGCTGGTCTGCCCTGCTCCTTTGCTGGAGCATTTTTGGCTGGGGAATAGGGAGGGAGAAGCACAGGACTTGGGGGGAAAAGGCCAGGACACTGGTGTCTCATGTCACAAGGTGGACACCTCAGTTTTCATCTTGTTTGTTATCACTGAGCTTTTGAATTAGGGCACAGAAAGTATCTCTGTCTTTCCCGAAGATGAATTCTAAGGATTGTAAATCAGTGGTGGGTTCATATACTGTGATTTGAAATGCACCTGATTTTCACCTGGATAAATTCTTAAGTGTGGTCAAATTTACTCTGGAGTTTTATCACTCTGTCACAAGAGTGAAGTCTGGATCTTGGAGCTGAATGCTACCTTGCTTTTGGAGGAGGGCTGAGGAAAGGAGAACTTAGGTAACTCTTACTTCTGACTGATGAAATCCACATCAACTGTATTTATTTACTTTTAAACAAAACTCATACATCATGCTCGTATTCCTTATTTTACCTGTGATGTTTTTCTACCCTCCAGCAGGTGCTGCTGTATCCTGCTAATGTCTTCTTCATGGAGCAAAAAAAAACCCTCAATAGTTGTTTGATTTAATATTATGCAACTGGGCTTTGCACTTTGCTTTGTGTCAGGAGTGCTTTTCTTTTCCTCAAGTTATTTGCCAACAGAGGGAAATTTTATAATCCCAGCATATTTAATTCTCCAAGTGCCCTTTGTGAGAAGGGGTTGAAGATCAGTGGGAGTGGGCCATGCTCAGAGCAAGTTGATCAGATGCAAGTAGAAATGAGTTTATGTTTCTACAAAATGTGAAGGAATAGAAGTTTTTTTCTCCAAAGTAAAAAATATTCTTAAAAAAATAAAGTTATAAAAGTTGCTAGTCAGCTCATTGGTTTTCCAAGTTCCTTGAGCTTTAGCAGTTTAAGCTCATGATTTAGCAGTTTAAGCAGTTCATGATTTTAGATCAGTCTTATTGTTAGCCTAACAGCTGGTCCTGAATGCCAGGAGTTTGCAGTGCAGATTTCACAGCACACACTTCATAATCTCTTAGTTAGTATTTCCACATGAAGAATTGGGGCTGAGTTACATAAGAGATGTGCTTTGTTCTGTTTGCCGGTGGACCGCTTGTGCCAGGCAGAAATTTCTGGGTTATAATAGTTGAAATTTGGCCTTGATATGGGTTATGTATCCTTGAACTCCTTGAATTGCATCGGGCCAGAAAGGCAGTTGTCCGCTGAGAGATCTCATACCCGAGTCTTTGATGCTGTATTGCAGGTTCCATGTAGGGAATTGAAATTGTGTTGATTAACAGTGTTTTAGAGTGATTAACCCTGTTTTTCGCTATGATTTTGACACTTGTGGGGTTATCTAAGAGCTTTAGAAGGTGAATCCAAGTTTAATAAGCCAAAGTTTTGGGTTGCTTTTGAAATTTAACTTTATTAGTTGTCTAAAATGTTCAATGTAAGAGTAATGCCCGTAAACTACAATCATAAATCTCAGGCAGGCAGCACCTGTTACTCCACCATGTGAAACATCATGTGGTTGTTCTGTTTGGAGATGGCTGGAATTACAGTCTTTTTCTCTCACCTCTCTTGTGTGTTTCTTTTAGAAATTCTACCTGGCTGTGGCAGTTAAGTTTTAGGAAGCTACAAGGATGGAAAACACTTTTTTTTTTTTTTTTTTGGCTCAAAACCAAAAGTTCAAATGTAATTAGATTCTAAGAATTCTGGTAATAATCAACATTATCCAGAGGCAGTAAAGATATAGATAAAAAGTCTTTAGTCAGTAAGGTCTGAAGTTCCCCTAACTTTGATAAATTCAGATTTGGATCTTTAATGAGTTTCAGCTCTGTTGATTTCAGACACTCTGCAATGTGTCTCTGTCTTTAAGAGGGCAGTTCATTTTATGCTAAAGCTGGAAGTATACATCTGCTTTACATTCTTTGGAGTTTTATGTGTCTCTGTTCTTTAGAGAAAAGGAGCTGTGTAGGCAAGGTGGCTAACTAGATCACTGAAAGGCAAGTTGCACTGACCCAGCTTTGGGTGATCGTAAATGTGATCGTAAATAATTGATATATTAAGTATATATAATATAGAAGTTAAGGCTTATTCAGTCTTTTATTTTCCTAGACTCCAAGGCAGCTCACAAGACTTTTTACAGTTTTGGCCCTAGTTCATAGATGAGAAGATGAAGTTGCTAAACGTGAAGTGGCTTCCTCCTAAAGAGCATTTGCCTGTCAACATTATTTGTGACCATTATTTATGGTCTTTTAAGATACCAGAAGGCAGGCAAAACCTTAAGATACCAGTAGTGGCAAAACTGGAAAGAGTTCAAATCTGCTGCCTTTTCCTTGTGGATGTGTCACTTTTTTGTTGTTTGCAGCTTTTTATAAATGATTATAATTTGTTGATGATGTTGTAACTAACCACAGCTAACATTGTAGATTGCTTGTATTATTGGGACAGTTTTGCCTTGCTTTCCCTTGAAGCTAGGCTTTTGTGTGTTGAAAATCTGAGCAAATGGGTGAATTTCTACCTCTTTACACACAATATACATAAGACTTCCAGTAAAAGTATTATTCACTTCCTATGAAAGAATACATATTTTTTACTGTAGCTTTCTAATGCTGCCAGATGCTTGAGCTGTTTTTCACTGTACTTGGGTGGGCTATATCTCAAAGAACAAAAAGTGATTACGGCTCCTAAGATATAGTTCCCAGCAGTCAGATCGACCAAGGGGTTAAAAGTGAGACAGCCCTATCTTTTACTTCAGTGGAAGTGTAGTTGGTGATTTAAAGCTCTCCGTAAATGATTGTTGGAGGTCTGCCATGCCTAGCAGAGCATTCAGAAAGCATACCACAGCTGCTGCTTCCTCCTGAAGAGTGTTTGCCTGTCAACATCTCGCTTCAATTGTAGTCTTTTAAGGTACCAGAAAGGCAGGCAAAACTCACCAGCCAGCAGTCATGGAAGATGAGGTCTTTACCAATGTTTATCAAAATGTTAATGACACCCCTGAAAATGAGATTACAGACTCTGAGGAAGACGAAGGGGATAATCTTTCTGATGCTGTCCATGAAGATCCAGCATCATCTTCTTCCATCACTGCTATCTCAGAGAGCATGGATAGAAGTCAAGAGAGCTCAGAAGACAGCTGNNACAGCTGCAGGAATTATGTGGCCTCTCAGCATGGGGCTGTCCATGAAAATCTAGCATCTCCTTTTTCCATCACTACTATCTCAGAGAGCATGGATAGTAGTCAAGAGAGCTCAGAAGACAACTGCAGGAATTCTGTGGCCTCTCAGCATGGGGCTGTCCATGAAGATTTAGCATCTCCTTTTTCCATCACTACTATCTCAGAGAGCATAGATAGAAGTCCAGATTGCTCAGAAGATAACAGTAGGAATTCCATGGTCTCTCAGCATGAGGCTGTCCATGAATATCCAGCATCTCCATTTTCCATTACTACTACTCCAGAGAGCATGGATAGAAGTCAAGAGAGCTCAGAAGACAGCTGTGAGAATTCTGTGGCCTCTCAGCATGGGGCTGATGAAGAAAATGGTTCTTCTTTATTTCACCATGATGCTGAAGAAGACCACCCATACCAGCAGATGGATGTGATAAGCCCAACTTTGGAAGATAAACACATAGAGGGCATGATGTTTGAGAGAAACATGTATTTTCCTCCAGATACCCAGTTGTGTCGGAGCCAGAGCATTTCCTCCAACTCTTTGACTTCCCTCAAGTTCCCCCCTAACAATAACTTTGGAGAAACCGACAACGTCCAGGAAGATTATGAGATTTTCATATATGTAAAGGTAAGAGCTTGGGTGTTTCTAAGAATACAGTGGTTTTAAGCACAAACTCAATGTATGTGTCCTCCAAATCAGTAAAATACAACTGTCTGCTACTTTGTTCCCAAATCTGCTGCCTGTATGTTGCACGGGGGCAATCCATTCACTTACATCTTACGTGTTCAGGGACAGAAAGGGAAGAGTTGTGTTGTGTGGAGAAGCCTGGGGTTTCTTCACTTCAGGTGGAAGTATGAGTATGATGAAAGTATTCTGATTGTTGCTGCAATTCATTTATTCTGTGAAATCTCCCTGCTGTTACAGCCAGACCACTGCTACTTGAACTGGTTCAGTTAAGCTAGTTCAGTTATCCCTGCATTTCCTGGCCCAAACCACAACAGCTCTCTATCTAGTAGCCAGTAGCTCAAAAGTGATAGTTATTAATGATATGAAGAAAACAAAATATATAGTTTAAATAATGACAATAAAATTCCCACAAATGCTCATCCCTGAAAAAGGTATTTCGTTTTATTTCTTTCAATATTTAGGCTCGTGTATTTCTGTGACAATTTTAATATGGATTTGTCATTAATTTCAAGCTGGCTATAAATTACTAAGGGGACTTTCACATTTTCTCTAACTTCATGAAGTATTTCTTAAATTTTTAAATATAAATACTAGTGCTCTTAAATAAACACTGTACTTTCCTTCATGAAAGCTCTTGCATTCAGCCATTCTCAATATTTATTAGGCTGTAATACAGACCTGACAGTTCCTCCTTTTTAATTATGTAAAAAATAAATTTTGGAGTTCTTACTTCCCTTGAATAGGGCCATACACTGTGAGGGTAATATTCTTATTTCTACAGAAGTCTTGTGAGGTTTTTCACTTTTCAACATAAATAAGGTTTGCAGAATCTGTCCCTTAAAGCACAGGTGCTTTGAAGGCAGGATGAGAGACTTTCTTACCACACACCGTGAGAAGTGTTTCCAGCCATGTCTGTATTTGCTTAATTTAGTTTTAGTTAAGCAAGAACACAATATAACCTTTGCATTGGTGTGAGATGCTGATTGTCTTGTACGAGCCATAGGAGATCAAACAGCTCGTTGGGCTCTCCTAATACCTCATTTGGTTTCTGTTGTAAATCTTGGAAAACAGACTTATTTAAAAAAAATCATCCTATGTATATTTGTAGGATAAAGGAGAGCACTTCCATGGAGTGTCAACAGAATCCTGAGATTCTTTTGAACACATTAAGAAAATCAGGATATAAATGTTTTTCCCCTGTGTCGTGTCTTCCTGTAGATGGAAAGTTGATCTTATTCCACCTTTGTGTCTCCTTTCTCTGTGTGCCAATCCTTAGTGATGGCTTTTATGATTTTTGTAGAAATGTAGATAATTTAAATTACTGATAAATTAAGAGCAAACAAACCAAAAATCGCTTCCCGGTTACTGAGTCTTATTCTACATAATACTAACCATAAAACTGCAGCCATTTCTTTTGAATTTCTGTATAACTCCAGCTTCTCTTGTAGAAAGGTGTGTATCCTTCAGGAGAGGAAAAATCTATTAATTGCAGGGTCATGAATCGTTGGGTCGGAAGGGTTGGCACTGCCACAAGGGGTTTTGCCACTGATTTCTGTAGAAGTGATCCACGAGAGCCACCTGTGAGGGCACTTGGCCTCTTTGTTATCTTCATAGGACTTACTCTGAATGACTCTCTGAAGCAGCAGCTCTCTTATTTCTGTGACTGGATCATGGTCATTGCTAAAAATATGTTAATTCTGGGGACAAAATCAGACCTGTGGTGGTGTTTCCAGTTCATATCTCTGCTTGTAGTCCTGCCTGCCCATTTTAAAAGTTGCAACAATTGAGTATATTTTTTTTTTTGTTAGCAATGTGTTTTGCTTTAAAATCATCTCTCTTTGTTCCTTATTCGTTTATGGTCTCTTACTTCTAAATAATGGTGTCCTTTTTTTTCTGCGCATGAAAAAAGAAAATGCATGTAGATGCTCCCGTTGAAGCAAAGGTGATGGGCTTAATTTGAATTTCTGAGAAGGGAGAAGAAACAGCATTTTGAAAAGAACTGTCATGGAGAAGGATTGAGGAAGTCCTTTTCCTTGCTTTTGTTGTGCAGAGTAGCTGAGTACCCCATAAAGGGGCTTATCAGCTAGTCTGGAGAAGCACAAACTTTGGACTCTATTCACGTGCCAAAACATAAATGCATTGTGCCTTTGAGATGTCCCTTGGCCTGGAGATATCCCTACCTGGCTGGAAGATGAGAGGTGAGACTTTCCAGTGATCCATGCTGTGATATTCTCCAGCAGGAGCTGGAGGCCAGCTGGGCAGGACACTGCATCCTGTCCTGATCCGAGCTCCTCTGGCGGTGTTTTATTCCTTAAGAAATTGATGACACTTCATTTTTTTTTTTCGCTTTTTGTTCTTTCTTGTATTGAGGTAATAAAGCACTAACTCCATGAAGTGCAGAGCCAGGTTTGCGAGCTTTAATTATCTAGATAGCAAAAGTCAGCCTATAAAATGGAAGGTCATAGAGTAATATATAACAAGAATTGTGAAATACCTGAGGGCTATCGCTTCTTGCACATGGGAACCAAATCTCACAGTTGTGTCAATGGCTATTATTCATAGACCTTCTCCTATGGTCTCTGGGCTCCCCGAGGCCAGTGTTGCTCTGAAATCAGCTTCATCTTCTGGATTTGCTCTTTTCTGCAGACATTAAGAGCGACAGACCGTTTGCTGTGGGACAATAGTGGTAACAACAATTCTGCCACTATTTATTCCTTTTTTTTTTTTTTTAGCGCTAATAAATCTCTGTGAGTGACTGGAAACGTGTCAAGTAGAGGTTGCTGCTGACTGAAAACTAGAGAAAGTGGGAAGATTAAATGGTATCTTAATTTACAGACCAGCTGGGCTGGCTTCGTTGCGGTGCACTCCCTAGAATTGAAATTTAACTTCTTTGGAATCCTGTAAGTGTTGTTGCATTGAGCCAGCAACGCGGCCTTATCGCCAAGTTGGCCAATGGAATCCTGGCTTGCATAGGGAGAAGTGTGGCCAGCAGGTCGAGGGGGGTCATTCTTCCCCTCTGCTCTGTACTGGTGAGGCCACAACTGGAATACTGCATCCAGTTCAAGAGAGTCAGGGAACTACTGGAGTGAGTCCAGCGTAGGGCAACAAAGATGATTAAGGGATTGGAACATCTCCCTTATGAGGAAAGGCTGAGGGAACTGGGACTCTTTAGCCTGGAGAAGAGAAGGCTGAGGGATACCTTTTTAATGCCTGTAAGTATCTAAAGGGTGTGTTGAAGGAGGATGGTGCTGGACTCTTTTCAGTGGTTCCCTGTGACAGGACGAGGGGCAACGGGCACAAGCTGGAACATGGGAAGTTCCACTCAAATATGAGGAAAAACTTCTTTACAGTGAGGGTGCCAGAGCCCTGGCAGAGGCTGCCCAGGGAGGGTGTGGAGTCCCCTTCTCTGGAGATCTCCAAGACACACCTGAGTGCAGTCCTGAGTGCTGTGCTCTGGGCAACCCTGCTTTAGCAGGGGAGTTGGACTAGATGGTCCCTTCCAATTCCAAAAATTCTGTGATAATCTGTGATAATTAGGACCATAGTTTCAATCAGACTGCATAACCATTTCTGTAGTCCATTCTGTGTTACTAGACACCACGAAAATGTTTAAATCATTTTAACTTATCTTTCAGTGATTATCAGTACTTGGAACTATGTCATTGTCAATGGACTATTTCAGAATATGCCATAAAGTAAAAACTGTTGACTTTCATCAAGGAAATTCCCCCTACCTTTAATAGCAGAATGTAGCATATACCAGCGTGGAGATATTTGTGAATCCAGCATGTCCAGGCTTGTCACAGCCACCTTAATGCCCTCTCAATCACATTGTCATTTCTTCAAACAAAAGCCTTTGGAATTTGAACAGAAATATGAATTGCATACGAGCTGTGCTACTGAGTGCATGGGACAGCTTGACCTCATAGTAACTGTTGCTCAGAGGCCCAACCTTTTCACTTGTCTGCTGTATTTCCCTATTGAGCAGTGTGTTCTGAACGTTGAGGTTCTTTGAAAATTTAAGGTTTTTGTTTTCTTGATGCTTGAGTTGGCATTTAAAGAGTAATCCCTCTATTTTCTTTTCAGAAGAAAATGATGGCCCTTCTGGTTTATTGACGACCTGAGACAGGCTACAGGTTGCACCTTCTCTGTACTTATTTGTGCCATAGTTCCCAACAGAAGGAAGGTAGTTCTTTACCTCAAGCAATAAACACATTGTGTTATGCAAACAGAACTGAGCATTTTGTAGAAGCAGATGAAATGTAAGAGTTCCCAGCACAGGTGAACAGCTGTAGCTTCCAGTAGGAACTCCTGCAGGGGGTTCCAAATAAAGGGACGGATATAGATGTTAAGGAGAATATCAGTTTTTTCAGATTTTCAACCATTTATTTCTTGCTACACTCAGAGTTTACAGAGTAAAACAACTGTGCTTGCAATTTTGGGGTGGTAGATATTTGCGAGCATAATTGGGTATACAAATGCCTTTTCCAGTACAGGCCACGTAGTCTTTAAATGGAGTCCACTACAGCACATAAGGCTGGTGTTAAACACTGTCATTTCCACTGAGGTTTGCAGGTAATAAAGGGAGTTCTGGCTAAAGCCAGGTGGCAGGTGTAACTCTCTATATGTACATAAAATTGTAGTAATTTGGCTTTTTTTATGACATTTTCGCTTTTAAAAATATCTTTTATAATAAAACTAATGGAAGTAAGCAAATATTATTTTGGTCTTATGAATAAGCTTAGGAAAAGGTTAAATGATTCATAATCCACCTTTTAAATAATGTTAACTGGGCAACTTGAGCAAGGAAAAGATCCAAGAACTATTTTCAGAATTCTCCAGTCATGGCAGATTTACAGACCCAAGGTGCAACATGCTGAAGTGAACGTGTGCATGTCCAAAAATGACTAATGGGGAGCCAATATCCTAATGTGATACTTTTTTGATCATTTCCATGTAATTAATGGATGCTTTTCACTGCAAATAGTCTTACCTAAGATAGTTTACAAGTACAATGACGTATAGAAATACAGTTCTGGAATATCAAGTGATAAGATGTGTCCTCCTACTCTCACTCTTATCTAGACTATCCCTAACAGGTGCTTCTTTGAAAACGTTCAGTGAAGCATTTCTACCAATTAGTCTCTGTCAATGCTTAATTATTTTAATGAGACAAATATTTTTTCCTTTATTGAAATTCAGGTGCTCTGAATTATCTAGTTTTCTTTTTAATAAATAGGTCCTTTATATATTAGAAGATAGATAACAAATTTCCTTTCAGTCTTTGCTTTCCTAGACTAAGCAATTTCAGTTCCTTCAGCCTTTATTGAAGCTTGAGTCATCATTTCTAAACTTTGAGTTGTGGGATTTTTTTTTGTTTAGGGTTTTTTTTTACCTTTTCCATTCTCTTTTGAGTTAATTTCTAGGTTTCTTAAGCTCTGGTTTTCAGGATCAGGTAGTGTATTTAGCAGTGCCAATAAGAATTACTACAGCAAGTGCCTCTAATTCATCATCGGTCCAAGTCTCTTTTCAGGACACTTTGTCTGCTGTATTTTAGCATATTTGTGTATCTTTTAACGTTTCATTTAGGATTAAAAAGTTCATCTTCTAGCCCTGGTATTTCCCAATAAATGCTTCTGTAACATTCTGAACCATTTATTATTCACCTGTTCAGAAGCAGCAGTCCTGCAGTTCTGTTGCACTGTTTGACTTTAAGAGCATCAAGTTTTTCCAAGTGCTCTGGTCACCTGTCACTGAAAACACTGTTTTGGAAGTCAGAGAATTGCTCTGATATAACTCCATTGTGGAGCTTACTATAACCAAAGCTTTTGTTGTACTAATTCTGAAAATAGAGATGCACCTGCAGTATCTCCACGCCATGTTACGAGGACACAGCGTGGCTTTATGGCTACCTCCTACACCCTATTATGCACAGAAGACTGGCAATCTCTTAAGTCTTAACATATAAACCTAGGAGCTATGCGACTCCTATTTTTTGAGGAGGAAAACTGTGTTGTGGGTCTCTTCATAGCTTGATTTATGCTGATCTGAATTACTCTGTGTGCTTGGTTGAACAGATTAACGAATGGCAGTTCTCTCACAGAAAACATCCAGTTCCCCCACTATCAGTCATGACCAGAACGTGTGCTTTAGCAGCGGGGCATAAACAGTTTGCTTAATCTTTTGGATACAAAAGGTAAAAGGTCTCGCATCTGACCTCTGCTGAGTCTGCCTTGCTCGTGTGCCTTTTCTGCCTCCGGAAAGGTCCATGAATCAATTTTCAGCTGACACTCTTGTGCCACCTTCAGCTTTGGGCTCCAGCAGCGCCGGTGGCTGGGTATAGCACAGTAACGTAGCAACAGCTTCAAAATAGGGACCCTTATTGTCTAGGAAATTGTTACTGCACAGTGATTGCAGCAATAGCAAATACAATGTAAATATATAGGTCATACTGAGGGAAAATGAAGATGGAATTTATTTCCTTGTAAGTTTCTGTTTATGACTCTCTCTTTAATGTTCTGAAAATAAGACTCTTATCCCAGCCTAGTTTGTTGTTTTCTTTCGAAACAAAAGAAAGAAGTCTCAGTTCCCTTTGTTACATTTTAAGAGAGGAAGATGTTTGGATTTTGAGAATTGATTACTTTTTTGCTGTCCCTGACAACGTATCTATGGAGCAATACTGTCAGCTGTTAAATGGTTTCTGTCCAATATAGAGAGGGTTTTATTATTTTTCAATTGTTTATTGCAGAAGTACCTAAAGAGCAGCTCCACTGAGACTCATGTTTTACAAACACAAAGTAACAGATAGTCCTTGCAAAGCAACTGGTAACGATATATGTAAATTATTTGGGAATCTGCAAGGGGAAAGCTGCTTTCCTGCTCTCCTTTTTGTTTTCTTTAGGTACCAAGGGTCAGATTTGGCTCACCTGTCTTACGGTGTGTCTGTAAGCTAAGTTATTAACTACATCTCTGCAGGCTATCTAGGCTCCTTTTGCAGAAAAAAAAAAAAAACAAACAAACCACCAACTATCTGAGATAGTGTAGTGGGACATTAATTCTCATGGCCACGTGCAGGCATCATCTGTAGGAGGAGGTTAGTTATTCTGTAGACTCCCTTTGCTGAATCAAGTAGGAACCAGATTCAGTTAGAACCACAGGCATCCAGTGCTGGTTTAGATGTCTTAAGTCTTGCATCCTGGCCTCCAGCTGCCTCTGCAGAAGCCCATGGGGAGACCTGTTGGAGGGGGTTCAGAGGAGGCCATTAAAATGACTAGAGAGCAGGTGAACCTCTCCTATGAGGACAAGCCGAGAGAGTTGGGGTTGTTCAGCCTGGAGAAGAGAAGGCTCTGAGGAGACCTTACAGCAGTTTTCCAGTACCTACAGGGGGCCTACAGGAAAGATGGGAAGGGACTTTTTAGAAGGGCATGTAGTGATAGGATGGGGGGTAATAGCCTCAAACTGAAGAGGGGAGACTTAGGTTAGATATCAGGAAGAATTGTGTCACCCTGAGGCTAGTCAGGCACCAGCACAAGTTGCCCAGAGAAGCTGTGGCTGCCCCATCCCTGGAGGGGTTCAAGGCCAGGCTGGATGGGGCTTTGAGCAACCTGGTCTGGTGGGAGGTGTCCCTGCCCATGGCAGGGGGTTGGAACTGGATGATCTTTAAAGATCCTTTCCAACCCAAACCATTTTGTGATTCCATAAAAGAAACTTTGTTTCTTTGGGACATACTGGAGGAAGATTTTCCACTGTTCTGCAACTGCATTTACTGATCTGTTAAAAATATTTTTGTTGTTCTCTGAAACACCGGGATTGAGGCTGAAAAGGAACACCTGAATATTTTTCTGTCAGTAGCAATTGTAAAAAAACTTAGAACTGCTTAGTGGCAAATGTTACAAACCTGTATGAAACTACCTTCTGTGGGGAAAAGAAATTATAGGAGGCAGCATGGCACTCTAAAATGAGTCATTGGCTTGCTGTCTGCAGGTGTGATTTTTATATTTAGACTTCTAGATCACCCTTTCCATATGAATTAATGATACAATTATTGTTGACTTTTTACTGTTGGTACCTTAATGAAAACTAGGAATAGATGAGAAGCAAATCGCTGCACAGGTCTGGTTTCAGTGTTTGAAACCAGGATTTTGATTTGAGAGTTAATTGATTGCAAGTTAAGTTGCAGCCTCCCTGCAGTCCCCTCAAAGCAGGCTACAAGTTTTAATAAATTAAAACTGGAGAAAACATAAGAGAAACCCAATATTTTCATAAAAAATGAGGCATAGAAAGGTAGAAACCTTTGCGTGCTCACCAAGATGATTTTTTTGGTCCTTGGTAATCTGAAAAAAAAATTCCTGAGACTGGAGGTGACCTTTTGGGACATGTCACAGACAGCCACATCACAGAATACATAATTCATAAACTGATCAAGGTCAGTCTAAAAACTAAGTGGCCATTATTATTCATTTTAGAAATCTGTTTTAGAATGTCACTGCTCTGATGGTTTGAGGCCTTACTCTAATTTCCAAATGACATTTATTCATGTGCAGCTAATACATCTTTGTTCTTGGGCCAGCATGGTCCATTAGCATTCATTTCTTTATTTAGCACTTTTTAAAATCACTTTAGGCTTACACATACTCAGCTGTTTTGGGGCTAAACCAGCCAATCTGTTTTGTTTCCTTTTCTGCCAGTCATCATAGTAATTCCCTTTTGCACATACCTTCTTTATACAAAGGTGCCTTTTTTTTTTTTCCAGAGCTGTATCCCATCTCAGGTTGCCTCTACTTTTACAGTTAAACTAAACAAGCAGCAAAAAAAGATTCTTTTAATAACCTTCTGGTTTAAGATACCTATGATTTCTATTTGAGGTGAAATGTCCTGATGTAAAGGTGTTAGAGATGGTCAGAAAAAGTTTCATTAATTTCTTGGTGCCTCTCACAGTTTTTCCAATTATCCTGACACCTGTTTTCCTTCCTTCAGCAGCAATAATGTTTTTCTGTCATCATTGTAAGGTTCCCTTCTCTGGCTGTAGAGCACCAGTGGGGCAGAATTCCCACCGTGGGACAGTGGTGGTAAGATTGTTCACGGGTTCTAGTTCCATAGTGTGCAGTTACAAGGTGATATACCTTTGTAAAAAAACACACAGATTGGTTTTTTATATATATCTCATACAGCAGGATTTGATAGTTTATTAATCTTTAGGAGGCACCTTAAATGGACTCATTTCACCTCATGTATCTGCTGAATCAGCAACTTCATCGTGGTCCTGACTGTCCGTGCACTTTGCCGCGTGTTAATGAGCCCGTCTAACGAAGAGGGCACGTTTAGAGCAACAAATTCACAGTCATCTGGCTCCTCCCTGGGCGATGGAAGGGAATGGAGTTTGGCCCCGGAGGAGCAGGGTTTGGGGCAGGCACCGGGCGCGGATTGGCCCCGGTGCTGTGGCTGATAAGAGCTAAAAATAGCAGGGGTATAAAAGCCCAGCGAGGAGCACGGCCGCCCTGGCATTCCCTCCTCCAGAGAGGGAGGAGATGGTGGTGTTCTCCAAGTCCCCTGCAAATCTGTGGCCAAAGAACATTCTGCTGCTTAATTCCACTTAACAATTAACTTGTCAAATAAAGACACACACTGGAGAGTGTGACTCACGGGGAAGTAACCGAGCTGTACTTGAAAAAAAAGGGAAAATAAGACACAAAGTAAAGGCCAGATTTTCAAAGCAGGCTTTCTGAGCAGAGCGTGACAGGCTGGTGGAATGCCTTTTTGGAAGCATGCCTGTAGAATACCTGTATTTTTGTGTACAAAAACGTTGTGTTGATACTCACACAACCCACCTGTACAGGGAGTATGCTCTGCGAGGATGGAATTCTGAACGCTTGGAAAAACAAATGTGTTTTTATTTGACAATGGTTTGAGTTAGCTGGCGTTGAGGAGTTCAGGAGTCTGTTCTTAGCTGTGCTCTTGGTTCTGGGGAAACCAGATCACTTCCTTGCATTTCTGTTCTGCCTGTCTTCTGTTCTAAACTGTAGACTTTGGGGGAACAGAGACTTCAGTGGTTGAGAGCATTGGACAATAAACCTTTGGATGTCTGAAGCACTTTGGATGAATAAAGAAGAGCTCCCCTTTTAAAGTCTGGCAAAAGTTACACTGAATTGAAACAGAGTATAATCTGGGAAAACATTAGGAAGTCTTAAAATAGGTGGCAGTATCAGCCCTGACAATAGTAAACTATTCCCTCGTGTATTAATTCCATTTGTTCTGAGTCCTCCCCTTTGATTTTATGAAGCCTTTCACTATGAAATTTGTATGGCTGGATTGCCTTTCAGTTCAGTTATATTTTTTTTTTCTGGTTTATAGTAGAGTTTATAGAGCGAGGGTTATAATATCCTGCAAGACTGACAGATGACCTGGCTAACTTGCCTCCAGTTTTGATTCACTATACTTAATTTTCTGCAAAGGTCACTTATAACAGCTTAGCCATTTTCCCTTTCATAAGAACATCCAATTACCTTTTAATTTGTTTTTTAATTGAGACATCTCACATGGCAAATGAAATAATGACAGAGGATGTTGGTTTGGTAGTTCTGTAGACTAAAGTTGTCTTTTCCTGGTCAAGAGACCCAGTGTGAGCTGTGGTGGTGGAAACTCCCACACAGTGGCTTCCCCCTAGTTGAGATAGAGAGTCAATCCTTACAGCACACCTAACTTCACCCTTCAGAACTCTTTGCTTTTCCTCTCTGAAAGTCTATTTTCTGTGTTAACGTGTAGTCAAGAGAGAACCTGAGAGTCTCTTATTGGTGTCATCCTCCACAGGGGGATGTAGCTTTTTCTCAACATCATGAGATTCCTTTATATATATATATATATATATATTTATGAATTAGTCTGGCATCAGCTCTCGCTGCTTGGCGAAGAATGAGTTAAAATTGCTAATAATGAGTAAAGGGCTGCGTATCTCATTAGCACTTTTCTAACTGTTGTAGGTCTCCCCAGAAAACCTAGACCATTTTCTAGAGCTCTATCATAGTTGTCACCAAGGTCAGAGAAGCAAAATTGCAAAGATGACTCTGGGCTTTGGCATTTTGGTGATCTATGACATTGCTTCCTGATATTACAGCTGGTAATATCATACACCTTCCTCACCTGACCCACACCTTCCTCACAAAAGCAATGCCTGCTACATGCTCTGTGAAAATATCGTGATTTTGGGAAAAGATGAAAAATTTTCATAAGATTTTCCATTTAAATGAAAAAAAAAATCTTACATCTTACTAGTTGGACTAGTCATTATTCACAATTCAGATAGATTTAAACAAGACCCCATCACAATTCAGACTGTGCTCAGAGATGAATTTCACACTAAGATTTAATTTCAGTCTTAAGCTAAGCTCTTCTTTAAGAATTGTCACCATCATCTTTCACTTAAGGATGTGGGATCTGGTCCTTGAAGTCCTAATAACCTGTGCATGGTGGTCACCAGCAAAAATCTACTGACTTGAAAGTGTAGTTGCAGCAGAGGGGTTCACATCAGTGCTTAACTAGCCAGATTGCTCCTCTTCATCCCAGTTGTCTGCATTAATTCTGCAGTGAAAAGGGTCCTCAAGCAAAGAAAAACTAAAATGAGCTGTGGCTAGGTCAATGTCAGGTGCTTCAAAATGTTGAACTCTTATGTTGAAGAAAGAAGGGAAAAAACCCAACCCAAACAACCCGCCGTTCATTGAATAACAACTTGAGGTGATGCACTAAGGAAAGTGAGCTCATTCACTGGCAAACTTTGTGGAAACTTTATCACAGAAGTGCCCAAAGGTGATATGAAAAATGAATGAGGGCAATTTTCTAAGGAGAATGGAAGAGTTCTACAGTTCACCATAAGGCTCGAGGTCAGGCAGCTGCATTAACCCAGGTGGTACAGCACTGCCATTGGTGAGGTGGACTGGAAGGTACACAGAGGTTAAACTTTGCTGCCATAAAGACAGATGTGAAGATGTTGATCCCTGCTATTTCACACTGAACAAGCGTGGGCTGAGCAGGGGGCCAGAAGCCAGAGACCCTCTTCTTAAACCAAATGGTACGTACATCATGGAGGATCCCAAAATCTGCTGTGGAGATCCATGCACGTAACCCGCTGTGCAGGTGCTTTATAGCTTCATCTGGCACAGCTAAATGTCACTGGTGCCACCACTGGAAACCCACGGGAAGTTGTCCTGAGTCATGAGTCATTTCAAACTGAGATGTTGAAGGCTTCATGTTTTAGAAATAGTGTGCCTCAGAACTCAGAAAGTAATTTCTGCTTTCAGCCAAATTGTTTGCTAAACAGCAGAGTGAAACTCAACTGTATCCAATGAAATCAGCAGCAATTGTGTGGGTTTGGGCCTTATTTACTGGGGGGAATTGAAAGCTCATCTGGGATCTGCTGGGGTTGTATATGCCATTTTGAACACTTTCTGTAAATGATAATTTATAAATTGGGATTGGAGCAGTGTGTTGTCTGCTGGGCTGTTGCTTAGGGGATTTCACCCTGCTTTGCATGCACATGCTTCAAATCATAATTAATTTAGAGTTAATTTATGACAAGAGGCATACCAAGGAATGAAAAGAAATAATCTAAACAGGGTCTTGCACTAAGGTATCTGCCTTCCTCCTGTCATGGGCCACATTACCTGTATAGCCCACAATTCAGGACAATCTAATGCTCTCCATTGTATTCCCTACAATACCACTTTCCAGAGCAGTCTCAGTCTCTCAGTCCTGTTTGGAAGTATCTTTTGTTTTTAATCTAAATGACAGTTTTGGAATGATAGTAAAATAAAGGACTAAACCGTTGCCTTCTAGAAGGCTGTCTACTGAATGCAGCCCTAGATGATTTTGTACATTTTTAGTCATTTTTCTGTGAATAGTTCACTGTGACTGTCTCAACGCAAGTGCTGAGATAATTATCCATAATGAAATCCCTCTTCACACTGAACAGCAGTGGGTTTTTCTCTTGAAGTTGTTAGTGCTGATTAATGTTATAGCAAAGTTTGATACTGCATCTATGTGAAAACATAGTTCTATTTAAAAATAATTTTATGCTTTTGGACTAGAACTTACTTTGCAAAACTCCTACCTGAGCTGATTCTAGTGATCTACTATTCTGTTAAACAGCTGAGTTTCATCCAGAGAGCTTTAGAGCCAAAATAATGCTTTTTCATAATAGGGTAAAGGAGAGCTGCTGTAGCTCGTGGCTGCACAATGGCTCATAATGTCTGGGGGATGATGTAGAGCAATATATATAAAATGTTTCAGTTAAGGGTTTTATTGACGAAAGTTTTGCCAATCCTATCCCATTTTTGGGGGGACATTTGGGCTGTATGCCTGCTTTTGTTCCGTGTCCTTGAGTGGGGGACAATGTATAAGGAACAAATCATCGTTCCTCCATCAAACCAACAGGTTTTGAGGCACTCTGTGTCTCTGGGGTTGAGGGAGAAGATCTAGTCACCCAACCCTGGCATGAGGCTAATGAGAAGAGCTTCAGGCATCCTTGCACATATGGGGAGAAACGCACAGTCTGACCCCAAATATCTGAGAGAAGTCCCTTTTTGATTTTCCTGAAGAGCAAACACGAACTTAATAGTGACATGTTGTAGTTCAAAAGGAAATTAAAGTTATTGGACTGATCCCTTGCATTTGATGACTTGTTAAATAAATAGCATGTTGAAGCTACTAGCATGCTATAAATGCAGTTTGCAAATTACCAGTAGCTCCAAACTGTGCCTAGAAGATATATTTTCCTAACCCCTTCAGACACGCTGATTTTGTACCTGGTTGCTGCTTAGTTGGGTTCTTTTAGGTAAATAAAGCAGGTAAATAGCTGCCGTGTAAAATTATAGCCCCGAATACCATTTCCTGCAGCTGCAGCAAGATTTTACTTCTTTTCATCCACCATGGAAGTTTATTCACAACATGAAAAGTGTTACCTGGGTGGCATCAGGCTTGTAATGCCCTGTTTCCCCAGAAGGAGTGGGTGGCAGTGGGGGACTCATTACCCTTCTTGGTAACTTAGCGGTCGGCTGGAGAACTCCACGATAGAATTACATTCTGGATGCTTGGCCTCTGATTCACCCCCTCGGGACAAATCTTTGCTGGAAATGAAGCTTGGATCAGGCTTGTGAAAGCTGATAGTGCGTCAGAGCTCACCTACAAGAGAGGGCTTCTGTGGAAAAGCGACAGTTCCTCTTCTTTTATTAATAGGCTGACCTGCTCATACTCATTTATACATCTCATAAACCTCAAACTATAATGACTTGGCTTATGACGAGTTCATAATTCAGTGTCTAATGTCCTTGTGCGTAACTCAAAGCCTCTGCTACTTCTGACTTGTGAGAAAATGATAGGCCAAACCAAGCCACTCATTCTTTGCAGTAAAATGAGAGGGTACTAATTATTTATCAGCATTTTACCCTTAATTTGGCTGAAGAAAGAGCTGATTTCGTAACACAAAGCAGAGCTGCTATGTGACTATAATAACCATTATAGTCAAAAAGGTTCCACCCAGATGTAAGTGATAAGTCAGTTTAATATGACAGCAAAGAAGTAAATGCATGAATAGATTCCTGAAGTGGTACATAAATATATATATATATATATATATATATTTCCTGTTACTTACTGTCTCCTAAAATATTTATCTTAAATCAGCTTTCACAAACTATTTTAGAGAACACAACATTTATATGAACACAGACTCTGGTTTGCGTGGTCTGTTCTAGGGGTTCCACAGGGAGATTTTTGAAAGTCGGAGCTTTTTTTGAGGTGTATCTTTTTGTAGATACCTACAAGCACAGCTGGAATACCAGGTGTGTGGTTTCCACACTACAGCTTCTGCAGCCTCTGAGAGCCCCATATCGAGTCCTGGGGCAGGAATGAGTGCAAGGACGTGCTTCGTGGGTGAAAGCAGATGGAGAAGGGACCTTCCAGGGGCACTGCTGCCCAGAAGCTTCTCAAACCAGATGGGGTCTGGCTCCTTCCTGCAGCAGTTGATATCTGGGTCAGGATGGAAATGGCTTCAGGGCATCTTAGCTCCCTTTCTGTGTGTTGCACAGTTTCCCTTCTGCTTTGCTGAACCTCAGCTCAATAATCTTCATCTTGCAAACTAATTATAATACACCACTAAACCCAGACAGTAATTGGGAAGGAAGGATTTAAATGTTTTGACAGGTTGAGTCTAGAGTTTAACTTTCAGAAGCTCAAGGCGTGCACAAATTTCGAAGTGGGAGATGACACGTGCATAGAAATCAGGAATTAAAGCCTCAGATTTCTATTACTTGATAATTAGGGCAGGATTCGTTTGACTATCACAATGTCTTTAAGGTTGGTACCCTGAGCTCCATTTATTTACCAGTGGAAAAAAGCAGGCACATTTTTTCTTTCTGAAATAGACATTTAAATAGGTCACATGCATCACATCTCATGAGTACCAATATCTTGAATGCTGATTTTATTTAAACAATTTGGGTTTGCATTAGCAGGATTACCTCCTTGCTGTTCTCATAGCTGGCAGGATTTTCTTCTTTTCGAGCTGATACATACCCCTCTGTGATAGGAATTGTTCAAAGCTCTCTCTTTGTATCAAACCAGTGTTTCCAATGAGGCTGGAGCTACAGGTAACCTCAGTCAAGATGACCCACTTCCCCTTGTTTCCAGGAGCCCTCATTAAAGGGAAATCGTGTCATTGCATGAGGTGCTCAAGCAAAACAATTTTTCAGCAAAACCAAAAGCTTATAATCATGTAGTTGATAATCTATTATCTCGGGATGCGTTTTAGAGACATGGTGTCTGCACTTATGTTTTTGGCAAACTTTTATAACTGTTATATATAATTACAACGCAATGATTCTTTTTCTACATGTAAGTACACTTAGCCCATGTCCTTGGAAGTTTGCCTGCAGGCCTAAGAATAATTATATTATAAATGTTTGGTAATTAATGTACCTAGTCCAAAAATTACATGTAAAAATTTGAAATCAAAGGAGTAATAACACTTAATTCTCTTATAGTTAACCTTCTACTTATTTGAATGAGCGCTAATTAGATCTAAAAACCATAAGTACACTTTTACACTAATTATAACGTTGATTATCTTGTAATTACAGTTGCAAGAGCATAATGAGATTTACTCGTTAACCATTTCAGTGCTTCAGAGGAGTGCACACCAGACAGCTGTTGTGGGAAATTCCCGTTGAGCTTACGCAAAGCGGTGTTGGCTGCTGCCTCTCTGGACCCGTGTCAAATGCCTACAGGTCACGGGAGGGAATTAAGGATCATCAAGAAAGCACACAGCTAAGAGCACTTTTGGGAAAGGCGAGTGTTTGATCATGTCAAAACCGTACTAGAAATGCCTCTTGGTGGCAGAAGGGGAAGGTAAAAGTGCTCGTGTTTGGCAGTGCGAGCTGAGGCGGTCCCGAAACAGGAGAGGAGAAGGAAGAGACCTTCCAAGGGCATGAAGATAGGCAGTCCATCCAGGCAGTGATGACAATGAGGAGGAAATCCCATCAGACCTCTTTGCTTTTATCCTCTCTGGTGCCAGCACTCCCTTCCTCCATGCCTTTTAGCTGTGTCAGGCCTTTCTGTCCTGTGCCACCCTCTTGCTTAGAGTTGCTGCTTGGTGACCTCTGAGTCACACAAGGAATGCAGGACGAAGGAAGGGAGTATAGATGAGGAAGGGAGTATAGATGATGACGACAGTACGTCAATAGCAGGCTGAGGCCCTTGGCATTTCTCTTTCATACTCCCCCCCAGTGTATCATCATTGTCCTGTCCCTCTTCTACAACCAGCACCCTGAGGTACACGCTGAGAAATTCTTATGGGACACAGATATTTTATTTTCTCAGGGCCCTGAAGCTCTTCGTTCTGGATAATCCAATTCCCATTCCTCTGCCCCTGAACACCATCAGGAGAGGTCCCTCCACAGGTGCTTTTCTCACCCAGGACCATTCAGTTTTGACTTCTGTACTGCTTTGTACCACACACAGGGGTTTTTGCCCAGGCACAACTTTGCTTTTTTGCACACTCCTTGCACCGCTGCAGCAGTGAAGAAATTAGGCTCTTTTTTTCCTTACCATTCTTAGCAAAAACAATATTAGGGTTTTGAAGAGCAAGGAGCAGGACAAACACCCTTCAGAAAAGAAGAAGACATCACTGTTGCTTAAAGCAATGAAACCAGCCTGCTGCAGGGCTTCCCTCCTCCCCCCTCGCTGGTGCTCCCAGCTGTAGAATAAGGGAGGGAACAACAGGAACGCTGAAAACACAGGGGGAAGAGAAGAATTATTTGCTCTGAGACTGATCCTGCCATAGGTACCAGGAGCTTGTCTCCTCCCCTGTGAGTTAACCCCACCCTCTTTTTTTTATGCTCTAGGCTATTTTGGGCAGGCGGTGAGAACTGCAGCCTGACAGATGAGGATACTGTACCAGAGCACAGCAGCACTTGTTGCTCTGAAGAACTACACAGCCGGAACCGGGACTGCTTCTCTGCTGCCTGCCTTTATTTTTAAAGATTCTTATTTATTTATTAAGTCTGCAAACTTGTTTTCATCTCTGGTTTCAAGCTTTATCATTATAAATGATGTTTTAAAAGCTCTGTGAGAGCTGTTCGGAAGGGAAACCTACCCTCTGTGCAGTTGAAACCTGCTTTTTGCCACTTAATAGCGGGAGATCAGCTGGTAGCCTTGGGGGTGAAAAATGACAGACTCTCTTCATCCTAATGGGGAAGGAAAGGACCCTGAAATTGAGCTCTTTGTGAAGGTAAGTTGTGCTGTGAACTGGGCACTGGCATCAGCTCGGCTTCTATAGAATAATCAAACTTTAATTCAGCCTGTTGTCTCTTGCACACACGTTCACGCTGCTTTCTTCTTCATAACATTAGAATTAGGTAATGTTGAGGAGGGAGAGTCAGAGTTCCTGTATTTTATTGTTATTTCTCTCCTCGTGAGTTTGTTCTGTTATTCTTAGCCTGCTGCCTGCAATGTGCTCTGCCTTAACTTTAGACTGCCAGGTTTTTCACTAAGAATGCTGACTTCCTTCTCGATTTTTGGGAAGTGCTAAGGGGTACCATGATTTGGTACCTCAGCAGAGACTGTCAGGTCTGAAACAGTAACGAATTGTAAACCAGAAAGGTTTGAGATAAACTGCCAAGCTTCTGATTATTTCCTGCAATACTTTTTTTTTTTTTTCCTAAAAAATGAAAACTAAATCAGTTTTTGTTCTCAGTTTCCTCAGTCCAAAGCTCGTTCAGATTCTCTACAAGCGTAACTGAGAACAGAAACTGAAAATACAGAAAGCTAAATACACCTGTTATATGGCAGGATTTCAGAATATTTCGAACTGGGTACCTCTCTTGGTCTTGGGCTATGAGAATCTTACTGTTAAAGCCAGTGGCACAGTTCAAACTCCTTACACATATAACCTTATCAATAGCAGACTTCATGCAAACTCTGTCCCAGTGAAAAGCTCAGATTTTTTGATGTTCAGAGCATGTTTCAAAGCTTTTATGTACACCGAGGCTGAAATCCACTATGGCCATATGAAATGCAGGTGTTGGTCTCCCTGAGCCTAAACCATCTCTGTAAATCAATAGGATTATGATTAACATGTGGGAGTTATATCAGGCCCTTTGCAAACAACAGAGCACTGAATGATTGGGGAAGCAAATTCCAGCCCCTCCCTTCTGTCAAGTTGAGGGTATGTAATTGCTTTGTACTCCCTGATGGATATTTTGGGCTGTAAGCTGAAATGTCAGCCACATCCATGATGTGTGTACATGGCCTCTTCCAAACCCAGTCAGTTCAGCTGCAGCCTTTCTGAACCGAGCCAATGCAGAGATCTTTTTCCCTCACAAACTGATTTGACAAGAATTCCTGCTTCATAAGTGCCCAGTAATCTTAATGTATCGAAAGGGATCTGCCTGGGTCAATACATCCAATAACCTTACAAGTTGTTTCTACCAAAGTGAGTTTAATGGAGATGTTTGTGGGATAAAAACCAGGTTAGTGGGATTTTTTTTTTGCTCTCTGACATCACAGATGTATTCTGGAATGCAAACATTTAATTCCTGATATGTTTTAGTACCCACGCTATTTTATTGAGACTGATGGGGATGTTTGTTATAGATGGTTCTTCAACTGCATCAGCTGTTAAAGTGAAGGTCATTGCCCAGATTCACTGTGTGAAGTTCTGAATTCATAAGTTACTGGAAAAAAATTTGCACTGCATTCAATTGAGCCATGCCAGCACCTGAAGATTTATAACTCCAGAAAGAACATTTTTAGTAATGTGACTTCCTGCATAATGCATGTTACAGAACTGTGCAGAGACTCTCACATAAAGCTCATAATTTGCAGAGCCAGGGCAAAAGAATTAATTGGTATCTTCCTGGAGACTTTCCATTTAGGTTGAAAAATTGCAGTTCTCGATGTTTTGGAAAGGTGCCATTAATATAATTAAAAGTCTAAAAAGTTGTGTAGTAAAGCACTTAAACATAGTATTAAATTATGCAGCTCAGAAGCTGAAAAATAAGTAAGAGAACAACATCAAAAAAGAGAGGAGTTAAAAGTTGAAAAATAGGAGGGTATAAGAGAAATATGAACAGGTAAAAACTTTGCTGGAGCATGAAATTTAGGAGAACAGCATATTAATAAGGGGAGATAAAGAGAAAGGCTGATCCAGGAGAGAGTCTGCAAAGGACAAGGCACTTGCTCTGTGCTAAGACTGAAAATAAGACCAGAAAAGTGGCAAATTCTGGATGAGTATGGGATGCTGGGACAAGTGGCAGATCTAAATATACTGGACTAGAGTTGAGGAATAGTCTAATAACAGGTGACGTTGGGGTCAGTGAGCATTTCATCATTTGATTTTTTTTGTGATGCTAATATTTCACTTGAGGAAAAAAGTTCTGCTCTGCATCCTCGAATGAACGCAGAGCCAGAAAATGCAGAGATCAGTGAGAAAAATGTAGGGCAGTAGATGTGGCCTGGAGAAAACTCTGTCTGTCTTCCACAGGCACAGATCAGAAAGGGCTGGTTTTTTCACCAGTCTCTAATAAAAGCAGTTTCTGTCTCAGGTTAAAAAAAGAAAGGTGTTACACAATTGCTCTATTTCCTTTTTCTATTTAACAGGGAGAGCAGGAGCCTCGGAAAGCCAAGTAGAGGGATGAATTTAAACAAAAGGGCCAGGCTGTAACCCAAAGCAGGTCAGGTATCTCCTGCCTCTGCCGTGGGGCTGAGCACCACCAGGACACCACACTGCTGTGCCACAGACAGGTTAAGTGGTGATCACACCTATTTGTTACCCCTCCCCATTGTTTTTTTTCTCTTTTTCTAATGTGAGATGATTTTTTTTTTTTTTGGTGAGAGATCATTTCTTCTTGGTTGAGGGTAAACACCCCCCCCAGATCTGGGGCAGGACGGGATGGTGAGAACGGGCAGAGCCGAGGAGCAGTGGGGTCTGCTGAGGAGATGCTGCTGCCCCAAATCACATCTGCATTTGGTGTAAGCAGGCCTTTTGGGAGCACTGAAACTCTCCTGCAGCAATTCCCTCTCTGAACTTGTTTGACAAGGAATTGGAAGAGGCTGCCAAAGGGCAAAAGGCCTGATATGTGGTAGCGTGAGACGATGGCGGCAGCTTCAGGGAGGCGAGCATCAGGAGGTAGCTCTTGTTTTGTGCTTAACCCAGCTTGTTGTAACTCAGGTTAATGTGAATTCTTTGTGTGCTGGAGAAGCAAAGTGCTTCTGTATAAATGACACCCTGATGGAAGGTATATTTAGCTTTTTTCTGGCAGTCTTGCACCTGTATACTTGAACATAATGACTAAACTGAAATGGTGCTCTTTTTATGTACAGACTATTAAAATCCATACGGGGGGATCACAGAACGTTTATGGCTCCTTTCTGTTTGCAGTGGAAACAGGTGTTTGGATGCACATTCCTTGCATTTCAGAATTAGAGTGGTGTGTGATATCTAAAAAGTTATTTTGAAAGGAGATATGTTGTATACATGGAAAACACAGCATGAGACAAACAAGAATTGAGAGTGCAGCTGTGTGTTTGCATTGCTCAGAGTAAGTGTGGTCTAGAAAGCAAGCAAACCACACAAAGTATATTTGATTTTAAAAATCTTCCTGCCTTAGAAATACTCTATAACAAGATATATAATAATCCATGTTTTTGACAATGAAAAAGCAACAGGATCATCACGGTAGCAGGAGAATGAGGAGTGAACTGGCAGGCAGTTATTCCTGCAAGGAGTCATTGTGGTATTGAGGGATTAATATTCTGCATATCTTCATCAGCTCAGGTGAACAAGAACTTTTGCTTAAAAGGCGTAAGGCTTTACTTCACCAAGCCTTCAACCACAGGCACACCAAATGCTCATCTAGAGAAAATGTGAAGACAATTGCAAATGTAAGAAGCAAGAGAGACTCCTCAAAGTCGTTGATATTCTGCACTCACTCACTCACTCATACACTGCATGTGTTCCCCTTCTGCCAGCTGAAGGCATCAAGCCTAGTGCATGACCCGGGACAGTGATGGTGTATTTGCAATGGCTCAGGGATACGGTACCAGCCAAAGTAAAGTTCAAGGACTAACAGCACCCCAGGATTTGTAGGGCAGTCAGTTTTTGTTAGAGGATTCTCACAAAGAAAAGAGGTTAGTCCTGGTACACTCGCAGACGTGCAGGGAACCTGTGAGCCTTTATCATCTCCAGTGGTTTTAGTTCGGAGAGTTTTAAGTGTCTGTTAAGAGTATGTTTAAAAGTGATGGCAAGATTTGGCACCAAAAGCCCAGGAGTCACTGCTCCCGGGAGGATGTAGTTGCTCTTCTCCTCTCCTTTGGGCAGAATTATCCCGGAAATTATCCCAGGGAGGTGCAGGATTTTTATGCACTCTGGGATTTCTTTCTGTAAATTTTCTGGAATTTTGTATGAAGAAGTTATTTCTGCTGAAGGGTGATTTCAAACTAACGCTGGTTTAGATTTTGGTGAACTGCTGCAATGTAGCCTTAAAGGAAGATATAAATAAAAATGTTGCTCCAGGTACAGACACTCATTCCCCACTATTAAGGCTTTTGTGGTTTTAAGGTATGAGAGTCACTCATAAGAAAACTGATTTTTCAGAATTTTGGGGTTATCAAAAGCAATAATGGCTTTACAAACTGGGATGCAGAACTTGACAGGAGCCTTTTAGCTCATTATAACAATACAGGCTCTGTAATTTATTTGATTCATAGACTGCCCTCAAGAAGTATTTTGATGGTGACTAGAAATCACAATCAGGTCTGGAAGGTACAATGTCCATTTCTGTTTCTGGAGTAATGTGAGTGTTTTACTGGGTATTGTGAACTCAGCTTTTGGTTTCCATATAAAATCTTTCCTATTTTCGGTGAAACTTTCTAGGGAAAGAGGAAATAATAAACAAAGAAAAGCACAGGGAAGAATAATGAGTATCTAGTTCAACCTGTCTGGTGTCCCAAGACTCACAATAACGTTTCTTTGGACCCTTGGCCATGAGGTTGGTCAGGCCTTTCACGTTTCAAGAGACACTTAGCCACCCTACAAAGCAGGCAGTGTGTGCAGTCTCTGGTACTTTTCAGCTGCCACCCTGGACCCCTGGACCTTCTCTTTATTATGGAACTTGCATTTTCCATCCATTCGGAGCTGTCAAGCAGACAATGGGCACCATGGTTCATGTCTCTTCCAAACTTATTTTGGTTTAGCATGGTCAGCAGCCTAAGTCTCTTCTTCCTGTGTACCCGCCCTGTGCATCAGTATTAAAGTTACCAGACTTACAAGGTTTACTGGTAGTTAGAACACCAGCATATATACTGGGAGGAAAACAGTTTTACAAAGGTTTGTTTAAGCATCTATAAACCCATTTCATAAGTTCCATGCAGGGAACTCAGGTGTTCTGATGTAATTCTGGCTCAATTTCTGCCTTGCTTAGTTCTTTTCAAATCAGGAGTGACTCCATTGAAGTCTATAGACTTTATATATATATATATATATAATGGGAATAACAACAGCGTAAGGCCTCCTAAATTTGTGTCATGTTCTTTAAGCAGGAAACTTAATAGCAACCCACTACAGATTCAGTAAAATCAGGGAGATGCTGCCTGGCCTGACAGTTACTTCTCTACTCTTATAAAGCATTTTCAATAAAATAATAAAAAAAGATAGTTGAGGGGAAAACATCCATCTTGGCAAGTTCTAATTTTGTTTAAACCTTATCCTGTTAAAAAAATAATTCAATAAATTATCAAATAACTGCCTAGCAAATGGTTTTAAATTACAAGTTGCTTATTTTAACTTGTGCTGAAGAAAAACAATACTTTGAAGAAGCTCTAGCCTGGGTTATACAACCCAGAGTCTCTATGTTGGCACATCTGCTTTCTCTCTGAGCAGTTGCAGATTTTGTTTTGCGTCAAGACAAGTGCCTCATTGGTGAGAATATTAAAGATGAATAGTTTAAGCAGGCCAAATTTACAAAAACACTTGGCAGGGATATAATCACTATCCCTTCCACCTTGCACCTAGTCTGGAATGCTTCAGGGATTGATTGGGAAACTGTATCTCAAGTTAAGAAGGGATTGTCATCTGTGTCTCCTGCTCAAGTTCATGATCTAATCATTAGTTTATGGCTAAAGGTTAGTGACACCCGTATCTGCCATGGTTTGGTTTTTTCCTCATATAAATGGCAATGATTATTTCCTTTTTATTGAACTTAATGACATCAACATTTTATGTTAATTGTGATCAAAACATCTGATTAAAAATGAAACATTTTCATATACTTCATTGAATACGTATAATTTTATTTCTTTAAATACCTTTATACGTTGGATCCGTAATTCAAATGGATAAAACTTCAGGAACACTCAGTGTGGGTCATGTCTCATGGCCATAAAAACCAGCTGGGCTTGTACCACCCAGTTCAGTGGCAGCAGAATTAGGCTGGCTCATGTGTCTTTGAGATCTTGCTTAAACTCCACCTACTCACTCCTTCCTTTATTCCAGCTTTTCTGAGCTGCACAGTCAAATCAGGTAAATACAGTATTTTAATTCTACCATGAAGAACTGGTGATATTCATAATTATTATTATTGCTTGTACTTGGAAGCAGCCACTGGAGTGCTTTGGGTGCTCTGTGTTTAGCTGCAGATAGCTCTCTTCCCATCTCTGCTCCAGGCTGCTGTGTCACAGTTCAGCAATGACAGTGAAGCTTCAGTAAGTGTCCCCAGGAAATTTTTATCAGCAATATATGGCTCTGCTGTGGCTATTCCAGAGCTGCAAATGTCACAGAGATCGTTTGACATAGCATCCCCAAAATACACAGGGATCCTTTCCAAGTAGGAAGTACGTCTGCCTCTGCTCCAAAGTTAAATGCTAGTATCAGCTCACCTGGCTATGTCAGATATATTTTGATGGAAGGCTGTGAAAGGATTGGTTAGGGTAACATATTGATCATTGCAGCAACAGTATTACTTAGTTCTTGTATGACACATAATTCTTCAAAATCTGGCAGATATCAGCAAAATAATCCTAGCAATGCTGCAAAGAGGTAACATAAATGTTCGAATTCCCAGTTTGCAGCTAAAAGCTCTGGTAGAAGATTGATCAGATTATACTTTTTTAGTAGAGTCAGGTGTTAAAAGGCTGTGAGTTTGTGTGTTAGTTTTATACATGAATAAAAGAAGATTTCAATGACACTTTTTTTTTTTTTTTATTCCCAGCAAAGGCTGAGTCAAAGTGATAGGAAGAAGCAGTTGGTATAAGGGAAGGTTTGGTTTTGTGCTGGATTCATACTCTGTTAAAATCTGTAACTCTTACTTGAAGTAGGAAATCATAGGAGGTACCTAAACTGCTACAGTAGGTACTTCGAAAACTTCAAATGGTTTATTTAACACAGTAAAGTTTAATACTGACAAAGTCCAAAGCAGATCTTTATTCCCTTTCCTTCCTTGCCCTTTGCTCTCTGTGTTCGTTTGCAGTTCTGTATTGCTGCAATGCAATAAAACTCATCTAGGTGCAATTACAGTTTTATATATTACATCCGGAGCTATGAGTTAAAATCTTTGATTTTTGT
Organism: Scolopax mira; assembly: GCA_004320125.1. Lineage (NCBI taxonomy): Eukaryota > Metazoa > Chordata > Aves > Charadriiformes > Scolopacidae > Scolopax > Scolopax mira. The sequence goes on along the minus strand of BJBW01005272.1, from coordinate 51,182 downwards.
AGGTCTGATGAGTTTAATCAGAATCATGTATCCCCAGTGTGATATTTTTTATGTTAGATTTAGGTGTTTTATTTAGTTTTTTTAGTTTACATTGGAACACAAGTAATTCAAAATGCATTTAGCTGTGTTTTGAAGATCCAAAGCCAGTAATTTTTATCTAATAATACCTAATGGTGGAACTTTCTCCAGCTGATTACATTTACAGCCTTTCATTGCTGTTTGCTGTGCAATTTGATTGCAAAGTTCACACATAAACGTGGAACGGGTCCACAGGATGTTCTCTCCGACTGTATTAAATCAAATTATTTCTTTTAAATGAGTATTATTCTGTCCCTCTCAATAATAATTTCATAACTTATCTTTTAGAGTGTTTACGATTTTACCCTTATATATATATCTATCTTCTTTTTAATGATGGTGTTTACTGACTGAAGTAGTTCTTCCATGGTAAAACACAGATTCCTCTGATTCAGTGACTCTGGTGCACCACAGAAATTGTTGTAAGAGAGGATGTGTTAGAAAAGAGTCTGGGACTCAGAGCATCTGAGATGCAGTTCTGTGTCACACCTTAGCAAAGTTTTGCTGTATTGAAATGTCAACCCCAAATCAACACATTTTCTACTTTCCACTAGGTGTTTCAGCTATTTATCTTAAGACAGAGCAGCGGCCACAGCTCCCACCTGAGGCCTTTTTAGAGCAATTCTGAAGCACTTTACACTTTTGATCAGCACTCTGCAGGTGTAGAAGCTGAGAAGTGGTGGCCTTTTGCCAGGAGGTCCAGCAAGAACACCACCCCCATCCTATGCTCCCCCATTCAGGTAGCTCTTGAGTTTTCTTTTGGTTTTTGTACAGCACATAGCAGTGCTGGTTCAGTGCTCTTGTGCCACACCTGCTTAGTAACTGGCAGTAAATATTGCAATAATAAATACACAAATTATACTAGTCACAATTTTGCCTTTTTTTTTTTTTCTTTCATTGCTATTAGTAGGGAGGAGTCAAGGTTTAGGTTATATTTTGGCTGGCTCTTTCAAATGCACGCAGAGCTAACGAGTGTTATGACATTGGAAAAGATAAAAAGAAAAATAATTTAAAGGCTTAATATATATTTAAGATTGCCATCCTTAAGGCAGTCTTTCTCATCTGAGTAAAAGACCAAATGTATACATATAAAGATATGTATACATATTAAATGTGTTTGTAGGGGATTTCTTAATATAGTGGTAACAAGTATAACAAGAAATACTAACAGTTAGTTAAGGTCAGATATAATCAGGTGAGAAATAAACTCAATAGTAACTGTAAAGATGATCAACCATTGGAATGAACCACCAGAGAGGTCATGCCCTTTCTTCTTCTCATTCAGGTCAAGACCAGGTATGCTTTAATGAAACAAGGCTGGTTAGATTCAATAAAGGCATTGCAGTGGAGAGTATCTTGGCAAACCAGACCCTATCTATTGAAACACAGAGGAAATCTTGGATTCTCATGTCTCTGAAAAATAGCATAAATTTGGTCGAAGCCAGTCTGATAGAAGTTATGATTTGCTTCTTGCACGTCCTATCATATCCCTTGGTGTCCTGGGTGTGATAATGGGATGGGATTAGTTCAGGTTATATATGTTATTGCCTGGATATGCAAAGGCCAGACGTTGGAAGGGACTCCAAAGGCTGCAGCAGAAGTTGTCTCAGCCAGGGCTCTGAATGCTGGCTCAGTTTGGGTCAGCCCTTGAGGCTGAGATGAAGGAAGAGCTAAACTGGGAGATGGATAGATAGAAGAGATACAGTGGCTTCTCCAGCTAAATTGCATTCCTCCCTCTTCTACAAACGGATGTAAAAGCTACTCAATCACTGTGGTTTAACTCCTCACAAAATCCTGAGTTAATTCTCAGGTTGGGCAGATGCTTTTCTATATCAGTTGCCAAACTTGTCCTCCCCATAACATTTCAACGCCCAAATAAATATCCTGAACCTCCCCCACCCTCTGCATTTTGCTCTGTGTGTCCGTACCTGTGTATTGTCCGAAACAAGTGGAAATCAGAGAAACTGGCCCCAATGGACCCTCTCTATTGTTGCCGGTGTTTTTCTAGATGGTGATTCAATTTGTGTGGGTCAACAGGCACGTTGTGTTACTGCCTTCCTTTTGCTTTTGGCTGCTGAATGGGCGGCTTCAAACAGATACGACTGCGTATCATGGGAGGAAATGATGTTTTTTCACTGCCCCGTGTTTTGTGATGAGCTGTTGCTGCTGATTCAGTCTGCAACCGCAGACCTGTCTCATTTGTTTATTTTATTTATAGTATTTTTTTTTAAAAGCTGTTCCTGGATGACGAGGGGTTGAATCATGGAATATTCTTGCAGGTTATAGCATCTCTCAGAATGGCAGTTTTAGTTGTTTTGGGGATCCCAGTTCTTTTAAATGCTCAGGGCATACCAAGAGGATGCAGTGCTCCAAACCCCTTCATTATTAAGGCTTTTTTTTCAGACTTGCACTAACATTTGTATGATTTTAATTTTCTTTTTTTCTCTGACTCTTGGCTCACACATGCAGTTTGGCAAGGAATGATACTTTAGCCTCGATTTACTGAGTTCCCCTTCTTGCACTGAGATGCTCTAACTTCAAATTTTTGGTTTTCTTTTCTTCTTTATGTCAGTAAATCTGAGTCTTGCAGTTAGGCTCTAGGTCCTGTTCTAAATCTGGCTCTTGCATGAGATTCAGAAATGATCTCTTGCTTCCTCTGCATGAAACGCTCACCCTGCTCCAAGATGGAGCCTCCAGGATCTCCTCAGAGTGCACCAATGTAATCTTTTGGGACTTAGTTCCTCTCCAAGTACATCTTTCTGTAAACACCCCATAAATCTTCTCAGTAGTCAGTCTGTAAAAACAAGCAATTGAACGTGCACATGGAAGGACTTGTTTCAGATTGGGAAGTACCTCCCCCATCCTGCTATGCTGAAACGAGTGGCCTTGTGATATCTATAGGGTGAATATTGTCCTCTTACCAGGCTGACCAGGACCTCTGATGGTCTAGTGGTTCAATGTTTATCTCAAAAGAGATGATTCTGCAAGAAGAATAATAATAATTTTTAGAACTGCTGATTGTAGGCAGCTACTCTGGTCCAACCTTGGAGAGCCTGGGAAGGATGTGACCAGGAGGGGAATTAGAGGAAGCACTGTCCCACTCCCCTGACAAAGAAACAAACCTTGAAATGGTGATTTTCTTCTCCAGGGGAAGGAAAAGCCTCTCCTCCCCGACCTTGGCCATGGCTCCCAGCCTCGCCTGCACATGTGACAGTGCCTTCCTGCAGCTCCCATGGGCCATCACATTAGCCCATGGACAACTCTTCCACACTAGACACAAAATATTTTGTAGGTTTGGGAGTTTTTGTTTGTTTGGTTGGTTTTTTTTTAATTTATTTAGAATTTGATTTAAATATTTGATTTATTTAGACTTATTTATTTTAATATTTATTTAAACTGTCTTTAAAGCCATATCCAGGACATCTGAGAGAGAATGCAGTCAGTAGTACCCACCTTGTGCCCTGCTGCCAGTCAGAGGGCTTTTCTATTGACTGATGTTTGGCTATTCATGGCAAGTGTGAATTTATAGGATTTCTCAGTATTTGTTAGTTTTCAAGAACCACCTGTGCTCTCAGCACTTGATAATAATAAAACCAATCTGTTCCAGAGAGAATTATAAGTAACCATTTTAAAAAATAGTTAATTCTTCAGCGTTTATTCAGCTACTTGAGTGAATTTGACCTAGCTGGTACACAAATACATAAAAAATGAAATATATCAAAGAAATTTTCTTGCCAAATGCTAATTTCTCAATTGCCTCATTAACCTGGATGTTCCAATAAGATTTTCTCAGTGGGTGCTTGGCATATGGAGTTTGAATGGCATTCTGTAGATGGTAGTTGTTCAGGCTTATGGCTCTCTGACAGCCTGCAAACTGGAACCTGCTGCCTTCTCCAAGCAGGAGCACAGGATAAAACAAAAAGCCACTGGAGAAAGACAACTGAGTGAGATTCAACCCTCCTCTAGATGTGATGGTTAGGCCAAATTACCTGTCTAAGAGTACAGAACCAGAAGGTGTGAATTGTCATTGATTAATCATGCTGGGAAATAGATTAGCTATGGTTGTTAACAGACTGCACAACAGACTGTAAGTATAAAATGTAATATAAATTATATAACATATATAAGAGAAAAAGACATAAATATAAACCAAACACAAATTATGCAATAATTTATATAAAATACAAAATATAAAACTGTAAATATAAAATATATAGAAGTGGGATAAAAGAGTAGAAAGATTGTAGATCAATAGCATGAACTCTCTGTCTAGTCCATTCTAGACTTCATCCTATGCTTTGCTTCTTCTTTGAGCCTAGATTTCATCTAGAATGATGTGCCCCATCAGTGCCCCACTGCTCTCTCAGCCCAAACCTGAGTGTCCAGGTGGAATGCGGTGACAAATTTTAGTGGATATTTTCCTGTAGAACTGACAAGAGGAAGAAGGTGCAGATGAGATTTTGTGCCTTTTTTGTTGAGCTTGAGAGAGGACAAAACTGTGAGAAATAACTTGTTTGTAAGATGATTTATAAGATGTTGCAGATCAGGAAAAGATCGTGAAAATGAGGCAACCAGAGGAAAACAGAATGAAGGTCTGACTTACAGTGGTTGGAGACTGTCTTCAGAGGAGAAGATGGCACCTGGTTATGAATTTAATGATAAATGGGTGAGGGGAGTTACAGGGTATCATCAGCCCCGTGTCACACCAGTGAACAGAGTATGTAGCTAAAAGGTGAGGGGCATAATACAAAAAATAATCAAAGCAAAAGGGATTTGTGGAGGAGGAGGAGGAGGTTACTGAGTGCTTCTGAGACAGGCCTGGTAGGAAGGGATGGGCTGGAGAAGGGTTTTGCTGCACAACCAGGCTGAGATCACTGCTGGCCTTCTTGGAGAGGGGTTCACATGGAACATGAGGGATCTGGTGAGAGAGGGTCTCTGGAGTGATAAGAATGAAAAAAAAAGATGACATTTGGAATAGAGAGCATGGTCAAGGATCCCAGAAGCAAGAGAATGGCAAGAGGTGGAGAGGTGCTGGGGCATATTTCATATTATGAGAAGAAAAGTAAGAATTATTAAATTGAACACCATTGAATTAAAATTAATTAGGTTTTGGTTTTGGTTTTTTGCTGGATAACAGGATTAAATGAAATTAGAGGAAATTTAGCCTGAGCCTCAAGTCAAAATGTGTCTTGAGAAAATTGTCCCAAAATGTTTCCTATGGGAAGTTTGTGAAGCAGCCTCCCTGGCGAATTTCAGACCCACCCAAAGAGTGTAGACACAGAGATTTAAGAATCATCCTGCTCTGAGAGGGCAAATAATAGACAAGAAATGTTACCCAAACTCCATTCACCGGACCAACTATTTTTTTCTGTTTACAGCATTTATCATACATTAGTTTCAGGAGTCTGTACTGTCAAATACTTGTAAATTGTATTTCTACTACTACACACGCTTCAGACTTTCTCAGTAGTTTTTGGAAAGCATCACTGTTTGTTTTTTTTATTTTTCTTCAGCGTTTGATATTGAAAACAAATTGTTTTGCTTTAAGATGAGCCACAAGGAATGTTTGCTCGCTGTTTGTGTGTATGGCTTAGACTCTTGTTTTCGTTGCAGGTATTTACATTTACAAACTCCAAACTTGCTCTCTGTTTCTTTAATGAAATATTCAGAGAGAGTCGCCTTCCCCTGCTTTGTAGATGGCTATCAGCAAAGAGAACCTTGCAGTGCAACATCCCCTTAACGGCTAAATTTGAGTATATCTCTGGGTGAATGATCAGACGAACAAGTAGAGCAGTTTTGGCAGATAAGAAAATATTCAAGGTGAAAAAATACCCCCTAAACTCTGTAACAATTTCTCTGTGAGCATCTGGGAACCAGAAAATTTGTTTATATTGCATTTCTACTCTCATAGCAGTTCAAATGCTGGGAATAGTCTGTCAGTAAGTAATTATTTTACTGAAGTTATGGAGGGTTGCATTGGGAGGTTGTGTTGAGATACAAAAGTCAACCCGAAGACTAGTCTGAGCCTGTGATGTTGGCTTGTTGTGTTGTTCCTTTGCCCTGCAACTCGATCCATTTTCAGGGACAGCCATAAACATTCATCCCCTCTCGGGATGAGGCTTCTCGTGTACCCTCTGCAGAGCTGTTAACTTTGGAGATGTGAGAGGAGGTCGAAAGACCAAGTCCTGCCCACTGCAGGAAACCTCCTGAGAGTTACTTTCACCTTGACTCAATAAAAGCCACCAAAGGACAGTATTTGTATGATGTTAAATAAGATACAAAATGAGGCCATCGAGGGCAGATTATGGCCTGCACTGGGGTGAGCTGCTGAGGGGGTAAATGCCTTTATCAGTGACACCCCCCCCCTCCATTCAGACCTTTATTTGCAGTGCCTGCAAGTGACTCTCTCTTCTAATAGTACAAATAAAGTAATGGAATTTCAATAAATAATTCAGCCCCAGATCTGATTTCAGGTTCAGCGTTAACTTTCAGCACCTGGCTGCTGTTATCATTTGTTAGTCCAATACGCTGCTTAGAGGCATGGAAATTTGGCTGCAATTCCTCAACATTTGCAGAATATACTGTATGACCAGATTACCGTCCCTGCCTCAGAGATTTTTAACAGACATTCAAATTCCAGATGTGCACAGATTTAGTTCTTCCAAGAAAAAAAACACATGGAGGATTCTGGCACCGCGATGGGAACCGGAGCTCTGCATAGAGCTTGCTTTGGAGAAACGACTCCTTTATTTGCACCTGGTCTCTACTAGAAACAGCAATAATTTGACTATATTTGCATTGCCCATGACACCTTTTGACAGTGATCTATCTCTCATTTTATTTTCTACATCTTTCCCGAGGGAATGAATTTGTTACATATCTAATCAGCTCTCAGGATATAGAATCATCAATATTTGAAGTGATTGGAACTGTAAGCTTTGTAAATAGCTAAACCAGATTCATTCTCAGATTCTGTCTCCAGAGCCCATAAAACCACTTGTGGTTTTAATCACTTATTAGAAAGAAACTAGTCAATCCAAAATATGATGCTGCTCTCATAGAAGTCGGTGGGATATTTGCTATTTTTGGGAATATTTCATGTGAATATTGGCTATTATGGAATTAGATCAAGTGTATTAGAGGATAATCCATTAATAGCTCTGGCACCAAAGGGTCAAAACCAGAATATGACCCTACAGGCTTCTGAAATGTAGGAGCTGCATTCTGTATGTGCAGAGCTTGAACAGCTCTTCAGTAAGAATGTTGTGGAACAAGTTTATTTGTCTTAAAAAGGGATTTTTGGCTTTCTTGTTCAACATCCTTACCTCTTCCTATGAGATACACTCACGTAGCCAAGATAACCAAGCAGCAACTGATGCTTGAGCATCTTTATTGACTTTTACTAAAATTGTGATGATTTTCTGAGTATTGCTGCGGCCTGACTCTCCAAATCCTGTTTCCACATAGAGCAATGCAACTTATAGAGAAGAAAAAAAGAATAATAACATATGTGACGGAACAAATTAGCTACCTTTAGCAAATTCCTTCAAATGGGATGTTTGTGGTCAACTTCCACGGGAGAACTTCACCCTGCAGTGCAAACGTGTACCACTAGAGGGGATTTTACTACCACTCTAGCATATGTCTATGCTGAAAAACCTTTCTAAACATATGTTGTAGTTCAGCCACAAGATGTTGGCTACAGGCTGAGTGAAGTTTATGGTTTGTATTACGCAAAAGGTCAGGAAAGATTATTCTAATTGTCCCTTCTGGCCATTAAACCTGTGAGTGAAATTCTGGTCCTGTCAAAGTCAAGGGCAAAATTCCCATTGACTTCTCCAGGGCAGGAATCCATCCGGTGCAGGTCAAAGGAAAGCAAAAGTCTGTGCCACCAACTGTCAAACACTGAGAGCAAGAACGACTTTGTTGTCACAGTCACTAATATATACTGTAAGAGAGGATTTTAAACCATCCTATGCAGCCTCTCTGCTCTGCAGCAGGATGAAATAAACCTAGACCAGTTTTACCAACACTTTTTTTTTTCCTTTTGATTTCTTCAAAGCCTTCACTAATGCAGGTTACACAACCTCCTTAGAAAGCCTGCTTTGTGTTACATTAGTCGTATAATTATTACACAGGATATTTTTTTTCCCCTAAAGCTTTATTGTTGCAGATTTAGCAAAATGCTTAATCCTGTCCTCTGTGGGCATGAACAACAATGGATCATCATCAAGTCTTCTACACACTTGAGGACTGTTAAGGAGTGGTAGAACATCACATGTACGTTGCCTTATCTTATTGCTGTTGCTCGTAGCTGCATAAGCTGATGATTTATGTTGTTTGTGATTTACGTAAAACATCCTTTGCTTCATCCTCGCAGCCTCACCAGCTGCTCCCCATCCTGCATTTGTGCATTAGATTTTATTCTTCTTACATCTTATACCTTGAAGTTTACTTTCCTAAATTCCATTTAAGTGATCTCAGACACTTCTTTCCAACTTCTTAGCATCACTTTGGAGTCTACTTCTCTCCTGGGAAATACCAATAACCTCTCTGTGCTTGCTGCTGTCAGGAAATTTTGTAAGGTTCTGTCTATTCCTTCTTCCATTTTGCTAATGGAACATTAAATATGACTCATCTTGTCATAGACCTTTATGGTACCTCTGTTTGTTGCATGTTTCTAGACTAACAAAAACCTTGATTATTACGACTCCATAAGTAGTTTTTCAACCACTCATACAAGCATTTTGCAGAGATTTCATACAGTTCCTGTTTATGAATATGCGGTCTGGAACTTAGGTTGGAAACCTTATAGAAGTCAGTTTCTAGATACCTGCTGCTTCCTTCCTACCCAATGTGCTGGGTGAACTGTCAGAGAACAAAAATTAATTGATTTAATGTTATTTGCTCCCAGTAAGTCCTTATTGTCTTTTCTTATCAACTTTACATCTCCACATGTGCTTGTGAACCTACTGTTTAATCCAGTATCTTTCTATATGTTAGGTGTATACATCTGTCTTTTCTGGAGTTCTTTTCTTGTTTCTGTGGACTCTCATTAGCAATGAATCATTTAAGATCCCCCAAACACGAAGCTTTTGAAAGCTGTTTGCTGTGGTTACATCCTGTGGCTAGTGTGGGTACAGGGGATCCTGTGCCATGATTCTGGTGAGTGATGGGAACACAATTGCTTTATGAGGTTGGAAAAGGCTCAGGAAGAAGTGTAAATGATGAGTGCTAATTTGTCCATCAAGTCAAGAATGAAACATATGTATTTCCAGTCTGCTGTGTCCAGAAACACACAAACTTTGTGCATAATCTGCTAATGAGAGATGTGATGAGAATGGCAATTATGTGATTCGAAGAATTTTGCTCTAAAAAACACATTTTAAAACATTTGCAGCATTGTTGAACAGAATCTGTGGGTTTTCTGCATGGAGGGAAACTGAAATAGTCTCAATAATTTTGAAAGGAAATTTTGGCTGGTGGTTGGGCTGCTGGGCAGCCAGGAGCCCCATGAATCCTGGTCAAGATGCACATTGGGACCTCATGGTCTTACAGCTTTGTATGGTCCCAGCACCCTGCCCATCCTCCAGCTGGACTGAGGTGGGGACTCCGGGCATATTTCCCAGGTGGTGTGGCCAAAGCCATTGCATGTCTCCACCAGGTATTTGTCAAATGCCAAGTGTGTTCCTCAAAAGGATATTATTCCAATGGAGATTTTTTTTTTTTTTCAACACTTTCATAATAATTTTTAGCCTAGTTGCTCAAAAAGCTCACAGTCAGGGATATTCCCAAAGCAGATCTAGAAAATTCTTACTAAGACTTTTAAAAACAGCTATTTCATCTGGATGGCTCCTGGCCTGATTTTCCAAGTGTGGAGAGTTGATACTTGTGAGAAGTCAGCTGCCTTCAAATTGTCTCCCAGGATCTAAAACTGCTAGCCCCTTTAGAAATGTCAGCCTGCATTTACCACCCATCCTTCAGCCAGTATTTTGCTGACATTAAAAGAATCCTTATAAATGAAAAAGATGTGCTGTGTGTGGTTTGTCTCTGTGATACTGCTGATGTTACTTAATGATGCTTACTCTTCTTGGGGCTTTTCCCTTTCACATCACCATGTGAAAGTTGGATTTGGGTTGCAGATATTCCCCACAGAGACAAAACATGGTCTCCTAGAAAAAAAAATAATTTTGTTCCCATCCTTAATTCAGGAATTGCTGGATAAATTTTAGTGTAGAAAGTTTCGTAGTAGTTCCTGCTTCCTTTGATTATTTACTATCAATAACTCAGCATGCAATGATAAGTAAGAGATCTACAAATATAAATGAGAAGAAAATAATTTCTTGGTCCAGGGTGTTGGACCAGTCTGCACTTTTCTACTCTGTTGACATTTGTTAAGTCATGGGCCTTTGGTTCTTTAAAGAAAGCAGAAGAGGCGATGGAATAGCATGACTCGTTTTCACATGCTGAGTCTACCTGTGACAAGTCTGTAGTTTCCTAAATCCAGACAGTGCAAGACTGATTGGAGTTCTCAGGCATCTCAAAGTTTATTTCAAAGCAAAACGTGTTTCATGCAGAACATATGCAGTGGCCAGTGGCTCTAACCAAGCCCTTGAGGAAAACTGAGACTTATTTATACAGTTTGATCTCTGTGCGCGTAGTGGTTTGTGCCACCAAGGCCTCAGCTGATGTGGCAGGAAAATCTGCTCTGCACCAGGGGCATGGACCAGCTTGAGTCAACTGATCTGCAACTGGAAATGAAAGGATCCCTAGGAAGAAGCTGACCAATACAACAGATCCCTTCCTGTCCATGCTGCCATCCACGTAAATATAAAAGTTGGAAAATGATAATTTACCAAGCCTAAAGAAAAAGTTTGTCGTGTCTTAACTGCTGATGCCCGCGGGGTCTCCAACCTGCAATTCCATCTCCTGAAAATTCTGAGAGTCTCAAGAGTACAAACGCATCCCTCCCAATCCTGCAAAGATCCGAGAAGTGCAAGGGCAGCTCCTGGGAGATCCTCGGCTCTACTGAGGGGCTGCTCAGCCGGTTTGAAGTGAGGGTAAGAAGTCAGCTGCCTTCAAATCGGCCGGCAGCACAGCCCAGGCTAAGCTTACGTGCATCCATTATATATGTCTGTATGGAGGCCAGGCTTGGACAACATTTTGGCTGCCTTTTGGGGGAGCTGGCTAAAGAATTTCACCACTTCCTTTTTGTTTCGTTACTACCCTGACAGTCTTTCTAGCAAATGCTCTATTTTTATTTGACATATATACACATGGTCCATTTCCATGTGTGTGTGCGCTTAGGAATATATTCCTGCTCTGCTTTGCCCTCCCTTGGAAGGCTGCTGCTAACAGTTCCTCCTAACAAAACGAAATCTCGGAAGAAGTCCAATGAAGTTAAAATGCTGCACAGCAAATTTATTACTGTTGTTATAGGCCCCCGTTCAGGAAAGTACTTAAGTATGTGCTTAAGTCCCATTGAAATTGTCGGGACTTAAGAACATGCTTAAAGTCAAGCATATACTTCCTCTGAATTGGGATGTATTTCAGCACATGCTTAAATGCTTTCCTGAACCAGAGCCACAGTCAACAAGAGTGTCCTGTGATACACAGGGGCTTGTGCTACAAGATTTACTTCTTACTTGAGACCCACCAGAGCTGCTCTATGAATATACGCTTCATAGCTTGCCTCTCCGTTGGTGGCACTCCAAATAACTCACTGGCTTTTACATTTGGACATGAAGTTGTGAAAGAAACTGGAAAAAAAAAGATCCTTACTAAAGCAATACCTTGGCATGTCTGATCTCATGTTGCAGCCAATGATTTTTCCCTACAATGGAGATTTGTGCTATTGTGTGTGTGGTATAATTACTAAGACAGATTTTTATTTTTTTTTATGGCACAATAAATAGGATATTTCCTGGCCTGCTTTGCGTTTTGAATAGGATTTTCACTTCCCCTTTGGGTCCTGAGCGTAAGGAGAGTAAGTGTCAAAAGGCAGGCGCTTTCCCAATTTTAAAACAGAGAGGGTGTAACCATGTGTAATGTGAGTCTAGATTTTGATTGTAGGGATGATGAAATCAAATCCCTCCTTAATCCTTACTGGGAAACATTGAGGTGAATTACCCTGCCTGCTTTTGCTAACTTGTTAAAGTCCTTTTGAAAAAGAAATGTGTTTTAGTGTCATCCAAAATGTCTCCCTGCTTTACCCCAGAGACTAGGAAAGCACTGGACCATTGTGCTCAATGCAATGAAAAACGAAAAGAGAAGGAGAATAGAGAAAACCAAATATATTATTTTCCTGGAAAAAAACACAGTGCTTTCTGATAGGCAGCTCCTTCCAGCGCTGCCATTTTTAAGCTGGATGCTTAGTCATTATTAATGACAGTATAGTTCTTCAAAGCTGCTATATTTTGGGAAGAACTGGAACTGAAACTTGCTTTTTCTTCCCCCTGTGAGGTTAGTGAAAATAATATACAGTTTTTTGTGAGTATTGCAGTCACTGTGCTTGTACCAGCTGGAGTATTTTTGGGACAAGTGAGGAAGTTTATTCCAGTCATTTCATTTTTATAACAAAGTAGTAGCTTGAACTTGAGAAGAGCTCCCTGTTTGTGTCATTCAGCTGGGCCGTACAGTGTTTGGAGGATCTTGATACTACCACTACTTTAGAAAGTATTTGGCATAAGCTCATAAAATCACGGAGACTTATTTTTCTCCCCTCCCCTTTAAACCCTCTTCATTTTGTTCCTTGGTACATCCCCCACTTGTGCACACAAATATCTTTAAGGTTTAATGAATTCATTAAAAATAGCTGAAGTATTTAAGGAGGAGTGCCTTAAAAATAATAAAGGAGAACATCTTGTTCATTCTTGCCATTGCTCAGATGGAGGAAAGCAGTAGGTATAACTGTGAGCTTTTCCTGATGTGATTATGCCAAGTCCCAGGTCAGGACCTTGCATCAATTGGTGTGAAGTACCTAAATGGCTGGGGGTTAAGTAGAAAAGCATCTTTTTTAAGTAGCTAAACTAATAAGAGTAAGTTTGTGTGAATCAACAGAAGCAGAAAATGATGATTCCGGGATGGTGCAAAATAATTCTCTAGCAATTAGGCCTCTGTGGATTCCAAGCTTTTCTATTGCTGGAGTCTACATTCATCCCACCGAAATTTAGACACTCATCGTATTCAATCAAAGTGAAAGGTGGCCAGATTCATCTTTTGGATGTGCATCCTCCCTTGCCCTCATTGGAGACCTTCCCTTAGGCATCTTGAGTGGGATGAGCATTGGCCAAAGAGTCTCACCAAGCAAATCCTTGACTGTTCTACTCTTTCACAGTCACTTTGGGAATATGCCTTTTCAGGTGAGGTCCTTCTCCATGGGGAACAGGAGGGATGGCTCATCTATAGGGAGAAGGTGGCTCTGAAACCCTTTCACAGCTTTGGGATTTATAGTGCACTTTAAAAACTCTGTTTTCTTCATCCTGGTGCCCATAAAGCCTCAGGTTGCAATCATTAAATCAGAAATATCCAGTGTTACTGGCAGGGAGAGTGCATATATCATCAACTTGCTCCTTTTTCTAAGTGGTTGATCACTTCTGCTGTGCTTCAGGGAAGCTACACGAGAAAGCTTTTGTGCTCATTTGTGAATAACACCAGGGATAAATGTTGTTTCTCCAGCTTGTCAATTATTTGTTCTTTTCTTGCCATCCACTGTTTGAGTTCTTGATCATGATGAAGGTGTTATTTAATTCCTGCATTTCTGAGCCCTTAACCTTGGACAGACAGATAATAGGCTTGTGCTCGGGCACTACTGGGGTGCTTTAAACAAGCTGTTTTTCTTTGAAGCTAAGAGTGACTAAGCCTGGGAAGTTTTCTGTTCTTCCTCATCTCCTCGTGGTAGTTAATAGACTTCACAAGGGATCTCGAGACACTCTGATAAGCCTTTGAAGTTATTACCTACTAAGGTTTTGCTCTTTCTGAGTGCTGAACATTGAATTACTGACTGCTGTTAGAAGCAATGAGAAAGGATTCACAAAGCTGACAAAGCCTTGCCTATAATTTCTGCAGAAAAAGAGCTGAATTTAATGGATAAATTGTGTTGCTGGGGAGATTTTGATTCTGTTCCCTTCTCTGTCACCAGTTTGCCTTGTGATTTGTGGTAGCATTTTCAGTTATGCCAGTCACATGAGATGAAAACCCATGAGTCAGACTCCACCCAAATCATGAGCCTGGCTTCCAGATCCAGGAGCTTTGAACAGAGATCATACCATTCTTTAGTTTATCTTTAGTTTCTGGAATTTCCTCTCTCTATTCCCAATGTGTCTCTAGCAATTAATGTTTCCCACACTTTTGGAAGTGTTGGGAAGATATTTTGACCTTTTGGGGCTGTTGGAGGCCTCGTTTGACCTCTACAATTAATTTTTTTTTTTAATGTCTAAGTGAATCTTGTTTCTTCCAGACTCTGCATCTTTCTCCTGTCTCAAATGACTTCTCCATCCCTTAACCTCACACGACCCATCACTTCTGTGTCTTCATTGCCATTCATGGGCTTTATTCCACCAATAATCCTCTCTGGTCTCAAGAGTTTTTTTCACTATTGCCTTGTTTGATGGAGAACATGTAAAAAGATGCAGATCTGGGTAACCCTTAACCTTTTTATGAGAATGTGTAATCAGAGAGAGCAGGGAAATGGTTGACCTGAGGCTCTTTCCTGAAAAAGGTGAAATGTTACTTGTAGCACAAAAAGTGGGTGGTTTGCAGGACGTGGCAAACCAGGGTTTTACACTCACTTTGAAGCGAGTCAGGTGAAGAGTGAATCAGACTCAGTGGAAATACAAGCCACAGTAAATCCAGAGAAAGGTAAGATGAGAGTCAGCCCTTCTGTCTGCCCACTTTTACCCTCTAATTCAGTGGTTGATCTGTTTTTCTTCAAATTTTGGATTTGTAATGTACTGTTTGTAGACTCAGTTAGCCAACTCCATTATGAAGGATATGATTATGATTGAGATGGTGAGACAGCCAAGGGGAAATCTGGTGTCATATGGCCATTTTCTCCTATAGCATTTGCCTTTTTTTCAGGAAGGGTAAGAAGTTAAAAGCTCTTGGCAATGTTTTAACAAGCCAAAGCCAAATCAATAAATGTGACTTTGCAGTAATTGTTGCATTCAACACAGTGGTGCCTGGTATTCCCATGGTAACATTGTCATTGTTTTGACATAAAATTTGCAGAGCAGAGAGAGCAGTTTAACAAAATTTTCCCAAAACTAGGCTATTCACACCTCAGGCAGATGGGAAAATGCATCTTCTCTTGCTTATTCTCACTCCATACCACTCTTTCACCCACATTGTTTGCTGGTTCTTGCATATGCCATATGCCAGGCATATTGCAGACCCATAATGTCAGGTAAAAGAGCAGCCAAACTATTCCCCTGTATCCAAATACCTCAAGTCTGAGTGTTTGAAACCAAATCTGAACGCAATGAAAAACTCTTGACATAGCCCTAAACTTTATGGCGGGTTGTCTCCAAGCCTGCAATCCACACTCGCTCCAGAGATTGGTGGATGAGAAATCTGGAATTTGTTTTTAAACCCTGAAAAGCTGCATTTAAGACATGAGAAAGATTCGTGATGCCTACCAGAAAATCTTTCAGCTAAACATTTTACATGCAAGACCTGAATGTGTAGCAACTGGGCACATCTCAAAATGTTTTTACTTGTGCTACGAATGTTTCGTAGAACTGCAATAATTGGAAGTGATTCCTTCTTTAAGACAGAGAAA
Organism: Scolopax mira; assembly: GCA_004320125.1. Classification (NCBI taxonomy): domain Eukaryota; kingdom Metazoa; phylum Chordata; class Aves; order Charadriiformes; family Scolopacidae; genus Scolopax; species Scolopax mira. Next base: position 35,326 of record BJBW01005272.1, on the reverse strand, counting down.
TGCTACCTCACAGCTTGAATATTAATAAGATAAAATTTATGAGAGCAAACAGTAATACAATATTTTCTCCAAAGCAAAAGGGCATGTATTTGCTTAGTTCTTTCATCAGCTGTTTTCGGACACACACTGTGTGCATAAAATACAGTTATGCAACCCATGTGGGTCAACAGCGGAAGGTTGGTTACTTCACCAGGATTATAAGAATCCTTTAAACACAATGGTACCACAAATTAAAATGGAAATCTATCAAAACCATTATCGTCCTGAAAGCTTTGGCCACAAGTGTAATTATTGTAGAAGGATGTTGTCCTTGGACGCAACTTTGGCTCGGTTCAGCTGGTGTTATTTGTATCCCTCCATGGCTCAAAGTCAGAATTTGCATGGCTAAGGACCATAAATTTTTAGAGGAAAAAATAGGCTGTTTCCTCAATGCTAACACTAGCAGTTTTTTACTGTTTTGTAGTGGTTTGTAGGCAACTCATTAGGTACCAGAGATAGGAACAGACTGAATGTGGTGGCTGAAATCTGCCTTGAACCTTGGAAGGATTCAGATGGAGATTTGTGTCTGAGGCTTTACCGGATGTGAAGAAGAACGGATGAACGTCTGGAGTGCTTGGGTTTAAAATCTAGATCTGAAAGTCCACACTTTGGATAGTAGAACAGTGAAGCAGATCTTGAGACGATAGAAGCTGCAGTCCACAGAATTAAATAGAGCTGAAAACCTGTCCTGAGTTTTCTAGTGTGTTTGTCTGGCTGGCAGCCCTCTTGTAGGGACAAGAGTGATTGAAAGAATATACAGTCTCCTGGATGTTGCTTGCCATCAGCAAGGGATACGTCTCCTTTATCCAGAGCTGCCCCCAGGAGAAGCCCAAGGTTGCTTTCCGAAGGCTGAATGCTGGAGTAACTCCATTTTTGTGATGATGGCAAACTATATAAAATAACAGTCACTGTTGGTTATTTCTTTACTGGTTATTTTTATTTCAAAATCCAATTTTCCGTCTTGAGGGAGACAAGTGACTGACAAGTCTGAAATCTCTTTCTCCTTTTTCCATCCTTCAGGCTGGTATAGATGGAGAAAGCATTGGGAACTGCCCATTCTCCCAGCGTCTCTTCATGATTCTGTGGCTCAAAGGAGTTGTGTTCAACGTCACCACTGTTGACCTGAAAAGGTAAAAATCACTCACTTTAATTGAAAATAGTTCTATGATCCAGTGTTTTCCCTATAGAAAGGCCTCACCAAAGTTCAATCAGATTTTTGTCTGACCTCAAGAGTCTGAGGTGCACAACAAAATTGTTAGGATTCAGGTTAGGGTTTGGGTTTTTTTTTTCTTTTCACTTGTGGAATGTTTTTATATTAAACATTGGGGTAGTTTCAAAGTCTTTTTAACCACAAACTACAGAAAAAAAAAAAAAAAAGAAGAGCAAACAACTGGTTTTGTAGGAACTATAAATATCTGTGCAACTACCTGATTTACTCTATCGTAAAGATTAGTGATTTCATGACTTTTTTCTCTCTATGCAGAAAGCCAGCTGACCTACATAATCTGGCACCTGGGACCCACCCACCTTTCCTGACTTTTAATGGAGAAGTCAAGACAGATGTTAACAAGATTGAGGAATTTTTGGAAGAGACTCTTGCACCTCCAAAGTAAGAACTTGGGATTTTTTCAGTTAATATTCCATTTCCTAGGAATGAAAGATGTCCTAAGAGGAGTTCCTAAAAAGCACTCCCTCCTACAATCTTTACTTACAGGAGTAGTATTTATTTATGAAACTTGCTGGCTTCAGTGAGATGACTTCCATGTGTGAAGGTTACTTGTATGACTAATAACTGCAGAATGTTTTCTCTCTACACACTTCAGGATGCCCTTGTATGCAGAATTCGGGAGACTAACACTAGGAAAATTTTTGTAGGGATCTGGTGTCCACATTTTACAAAGCTAAAAATAACTTGGAATAGATGCCCAGATTTGCCACACAAAATATCTGTGCCAGGAAAAGCATTTTACAGTGAAAAACTGGAGGTTTCTGAGCTGTATGGTATATTAGAAAGGTTGGAAGAGGAACTGATTACAGAGCATGAGAGGCTCTGGAGGCAGAAAAGTACTCATTATTCTAATCAAGAAATGACAAGAGCCCACAACTGGAAGTTATAACCAAACTAATTCACATTAGAAATAAGGCACAGATTTTTTTTCAATATGAAGGATTAGCCATTGGAGCAAGCTACCAAGGAAAGGTTTTAGATTCACCAGATATGCCTTCGTCAAATGTTTTGGACTCAATACAAGGATAATGGGAAAAAAAAATTGTTGGCTTGTGTTTTGGACCTTAAAATCTCGGAATCAATGAAAATTGGCTTGGTTCCATATAGAGTGTTTTACCTCCAATTGAATCAGCAGCTATAGGCCAGTCCTGAGGCAAGAGATCAGATATTTACATTTTCTATACTCTGGTCCAAGACCACTGAAGTCAGTAGGAGTCATTAGTTTGTGTTGGTCTTTCAAATCGATATATTCCTTTGCACCAGATGTCTGTAAAAAACAATTCAGAGACTGAAGGCTTTGTGTTCCTTCAGCTGGGTAATACTAACATGCCTTGCTGTTGCTTCCTGGAGAACATTTTCAGTGTAGGGAATTAGAGACCACTGCCATTCATAATAGAACGAGCTGGCTGCCAAACTCCCCTGCACCTTTCTGGAAATTTATGCTTCCATCTGATTTGAGCACCAGTACAATCCCCTTTGTCCTGCAGCCATCCCTGTGTAAGTGTGCAAACCTCTGCCTTGACAGACACAGATATTATTAAGAGGGACTTGCTACGCTGTTGTTTTGAGAAAAATGTTAATGGCAGTTCCTCATATGGGACTTTTTCCTTTCTTCTTGGAAATTGTGTTTGCAGTCATCACTATGTTGCTGGTAACAAGATGTTATTCTCCACACTCTTTTCTCCCTTTCCAGGTACCCCAAACTGGCTGCTAAGCACCGGGAATCAAACACTGCTGGAATTGATATCTTTTCCAAATTTTCTGCATACATCAAAAATACCAAGCAGCAGGATAATGCTGGTGAGTAAGATCATTACCAAATGTGCCAAGGAGATTGTGTGCTTAGAAGTGGAATAATTTTGCCATTTCTCTCATGGTTTCATCATAAACTCTGTTTATATGATATCAGGTGATCAACTTGAGGTGGTTGATTCAGTTGATTCAATTCACACGTCCATGGTTCAATTAACTACATCTATACTAATAAATTAAACAGTCCAGAGAATGTTTAATAACCTCTTTACCAACTGCCATGACAGGGCCCTTGTCTTTATGGTCCATCTTCCTCACCAGAACAGGACTCCACGCTGCTTACTGGAGATGGCTGTCTCTACTCTTCTCAGGCACTGCATAGAGGAGTGTGTGTTGGCTTGGACCCAAAACTTTGCTGGTACCAAAAATTTAGCAGTGAATGAGTGAGTGAGAGCAACTCATGCCCTGACCTGTCATAATTTATGAGATGTGGCCATCAGACACTTGGCCTGCTTATCCCATGATGATGTTACACTGTTATAGCTGATTTGCTCATATAAACTGAGTTATATCAAGACATTAAAGTAATTAAATGAAAGAAGTGGCTTTAAGAAATGTTATTGCATTCTGTAAGCTTCAGACTTTGCTTCACATGTTTGTGTGTCAAAAGCAATGAGCCCCCCAGAAGCTGGATGCCATTCATATTTACATGCATCCTACACTGTCTTCTTAATGAAATTGCTTTTCTTCTCCACATTCCTTTCTTCTCATAAAGGCAAGATTTCAGCTCCAAACTTCAGATGGAGCTTTCATGTTGCTCCATGAAAGCTAATGGATTTACACTGCCATATCCCTTGAGATGATCTAGTAGAATATTTGCAACCACCCACTGATGTACATCTTACCCTGTATTAACTAGTTTCACAGAGAGAGATCTCATACCATATCATTCAGAGAAGACTGGATATTTTCAGGTTCCAGGTCTGCCACAGATTTCATCTGTGCAATTTTATTTCATTGCCTGGGGCTGACCCATGAGATGAAAAAAGGTAAATTATGATTTATGTCAGATAAAAATCTGCTCCTTAATATTTCTGCATTGTTAACAGAAGGAAATAATTATAGTGTTTCACTTCTCGGGGATACTAAAAAGTTATTTTTTTGTCTAATGCTAATGGGATGCTCAGCTAACCTCTGTAGGAAGTCGTAAAAGGGAGATAAATTAAGAGTTAGACTAAATAGATGTTACAGTGAAAATAAAATATCTTGGCCATGTACAAGGAATTTTTATGGTCTGCTCCACCACTGTAAATCGTAAATTCATTCTAAAACAGCCCTGGGTATCTGTCCACATGCATAATCCCAACATGGTGCTTCTCAGTGACTCTGTGATATGCAAATCCCTGGACTCGTAAGGGCTGGCAGCTCCAGGCGGTAACGAATGACTGTCCTAGAGGTGTCTGCATCTGGCCATACCCAGGGCTGGGACTCAAGGTCGGATATCTGCTACTGTGAGATAAGGGATCTCACCCCACAAAGTGCTCGTGGTTGGGTCTCCACGTTTTTGACAGCCGCAGTATGATTCATGGGAGCTTTCCCTAGTTCTGCCTAACAAAACTCTTGAAAATAAACAGAAAATGCTTCCCGATGGCAATTAAGGTTATAAAGAAAAGAGATGGTGAGTTGCAGGACAGCAACAATCCTTGTTCCCTCTCCTCACTCCGTTTTGTTAGCTGCTTCGTGCTCCTGTGATAGCCAGACACTCAGGATGTCTGAACATGCTGATACTCAACTTTCTTCTTTGAAGTAGAGAAATGCTTTTAGCTTAATTTTTTGCAGCTGGAGTGCTGCAGCGCCAAGAGAATAAAGCAGAGATGAGCAGAGTACAGTGGTACCTATGTGTTCTTTCTATCAACAGAGTAAAGTACCTGAGGACCTCAGAGTCCTTGGGACTCTCAGTGCAGACTGAGACCATCCAGGAAGGAGACCTCAATTTTAGCAGAGTAATTGACTTTCAGTTTTCAAGGGCTAAGCAAGAAGAGCTTTTCCCTTATCCCAGGGACATTTTAGCCACTTTCTCATCCAGTTCATCTGAACCTACAACAGTTATTCTGAAGGCTGATTTGGATGGCAGATAATGAGTTAATTAAAAGGCAGTGGTGTTAGTTCTCTTGAGCAGTGGAAAGACTGGGCAAAAAGGAAAGGGCGGCATCACTGTATACATGTATACATAGATTCCTAAGGAATCTCTTTCTTTTTGGTTGGTATTTTTTTAAAATTGCAGCACCAGTGAAAAAGGGATCTGAAGCTCTAGCCCTGATCTGATACATGTGCTTTTGCAGCAGGTTCTGAGGCATTATCTTTGCAATATAACAGGAGAAATAGTTACATCTAATTCGGTAATAAAAAAAAAATGCATTTTCTAAATGTAATTACTTAGGAGAATGTCCTTTTCCCTGTCTCCATCTGAGTAGGTGAGATCCAAAATGAACAGAGATTGCTGCCTGTGGTTATCTTAAACAGTTCCTCTACAGCCAGCTCTCAGATAAAGGTAACACATGTCCTGAAATCATCCTCTATATCAGCTCCCAGCTTCAGCTGACTCAAGTGCTTGGGTTAAGCTGGAAAGCCACGCCAGCAACTGAGACATCAGTTGCACATGATCAAAGTACACAAATAGAAAAAGGCTTGTTAATAAATCCAAAATAGAATGGAGAACCCAGACCGTTATATAAAAAATTATTTTAGTTTATTTTAGTTGGCAGTAGGGGAGTGCTGAATACCAAGTGAGCTCAAGCACCAAAATCAGGTTGTTTAAATTATGTTCTGTTAACTTGGGAGTCAGGCGAGTGAATTCATTAATGTGTGGGATATCAGGCTGGGAATCTGTAGCATCAGCCTATCTCTAACTGTGAAAAGTGTGGGTTAAGTGTAATTATATATGATCATTCTTTGTATCATACTGGTTTAGCAGAGATCATGCGATCGATGTAACACGAGCTCTCACTGCAGCCTGTGGCTACTACATCTTTGCAGAAAAGTGGTGTGAAGTGGTTGGGATAATTAATGAGATTTATGCAGTATGAGGATACTGGATGTGAGAAATAATGAAAACCTAATGCACGTCAAAGATAAGCTCTAGCTGATGTTCCTCCCAGGAGGGTTTACAGCCAGGGTCAGGCAACAATTTCAGACCTCAAGGGATGCCATCACTTGGTTGTGTCATTGCAATATTTCCTGTCCCGAGAGAGTTGGTGAGATGGCACTGATAATAGAATCTGTAGCCTTTAAGTAGCTAAATGATTATTTTTGTCCTGATAGTGGAAAAATTACTGAAGAAAACAAGATCTGTAGTTTCTTGGTTTAGCATGTGTCTGAATTCTTGCATGTAAATGAATAGATACAATGGTACATATGTCTGTTTGTTTCTAAGATTGTGATACCCTCTGCTGGCAAATATGTGCACATATAAAGCAAGCAGCTTTACAATCAGGACTGAAACATCCCCTTTACAAGATACGTTCCCTTCTGTCAAGATAGTTTCCTCTTACAAATGCAACATCGTGAAAAGAGAAGTAACCTCTCAATTTTAACAAAGTTTTCATTGAAAAAATAATGTTTTTTCTGGATGAGTTAAAATTACTTTGAAGTAAAATGCCTTAACATTGCAGAGAAAAACAGTACTTCTTTTTTTTTTTTTTCTGGATTCATGCAGTACTTCATTAACCACGCGCCGTTATGTTTTATGCCTGGCACAGGAGCAGGTGATAACCTTTTTCTGTAAGTCTGTGGCAATATGCTATTGATCATGATTTACTTACCAAAGGTATTTGGCAGCTGGGCTGCCCTGATTTAATAGTTCCCTGAATTTCTGATTCTTTTTTTTTCCATCTTTGTTTTCCTAACTTTTCTGTTTTATAATATAAAAATATTGAAAGGTTTGGAACAGGCTGGTGAGGGCTGTAAGCCCAGAAGCAAACATGCTCATGCCATATCAAAGTCCCACCACTTTTAAGCTTCTTGAAAGGGAAGGAATTGATTCCAGATTCTCAGGATGTGGCAAGCTGTGTTTAAAGAAAGTGTGTGCATTTATTATTTCAAGTCAGTTCAATTACAACGGGCTTGATTCCTTCCACCCCCCGTGTCACTCGATAATTTTATAACAGGCCTCTCTGAAGGAGTCATCTCCTCATCACGGGAATAGATCCACATCTTGCCTCAGAAGCACAACTGGGTTATTCAGTCCTCAGGCCGTTGCCACTGGGCTCCACCACTTGTCTGTGAGATGACAAACCCTCATTCACACACAAACAGGAGCCCTTGGGAGAGGACAGTGGCAGGAGTCTTAAAGATTATTTCCTGGATGCTCTCGCTCACGTTTTCATGGCCAATTTGAGAGGTTTTGGTTGCTTAGTGATTGTTTAATATCTCGAAGTGGGTCTTGTCTGAGCACAGCTCTTGTGAGTTTACTCTGGTTCCTTTGGTTGATGCTCAGCAAGTCACTCAAGCTCTGAAAGTAACCAGGATAGCAACAATTTATGTATTCATTGGAGGAAGATGAAATTTAATTAATGGGAATGCTGTGTACATACTCAGTATCCTGCTTATTATTTTTTCTTGTGAGACTGTGTACTGCAAACCAAGGGGACAACCTGTAGTAACCACCTATTAACTGTCCCGCCTAAACTTGTAAGTTCTTTGGCTCATAGAATGAGCCCTTTGATTTCATTTATGAGTTTAAAAAAGTTGTTCTTGAATGGAGTTCTTAGGGGGGGCACCAGCTCCAGCGTGGGTGGGCGCATTCATTAGTGGTACGGAAGGATATTTCACTGTACGGCTCTTCAGAAGGCGCTGAGCTGGGAGACCACCAACATGATTTCATGCAGAGGAATTTCCAGCCGTCTGACCAGAGGACTCCGCTTGTCTGGTTTGGATTTACACCAAGAGGGCAAAAATAAAAGCGCGTTTAAATCATTAGCTTACGTGTGATTAAATGCCCTTCACCTCTTTCAGTAGCTACATCACACTTCGTGGTTAAATGCGTGAGGTGGGAAATGTCTCTCTTCATGTGCCGTGTGTGTATGGATACAGAAGATATGCACACACATGTACAGGGCTGGAATAAAAACTGGCCTGCATCACTTTTGTACTGTGGAGTTGCATCTGCTGAGAAGAAAGTCAGACCCAGAGTGTAGGTCCCTGCACGGGCTGGATGGCGTGCTCTGATCCATTCTGGAAGCCATGGCCTCCCTCCTTAAATAAGCAGAAAATCAGCTCACCCCAAAAACCTACGTAGAATATTTACAGTAATACCAGCTCTGTGGTGTGGACCCTTCGTGGCACCGGAGCTGATGTAGGTACCCAGGGAAGGAGCTTCTTGATGCTGGGGGTTCAGCTCCCTTTGACTTTAACAGAGCAAGTTAAAAATGCTCTTTGAGTGCTTTTGAATCAATGAGGAGTTTCCTGTGACAGGAATCTTAGATCAGGCTCTAATTAAGGACCAACATCAATGCTTTATGTGTTTTACACAGATTTTCAAGGTGCCATATAAATATATGGAGATATATATATGTGTGTATATATATCTCTGTGTTTGCACGTGTATGTCTGTCTATAAACTTGCCATTAAAATTTTTCCTTCTTCCTCTTTAGTTGCAGAATTTCCCTTTTCCACTACAAAACCCCACACCTGTCCAAGGACTGGCACGAGCCACAATTTGTCCTGCACAGTGACAATATTAAGTTTTCTCTGTCACGCAGCCAAGAAGGACTAGAAATACCTTTTAAAATTGTTTTTAGAGAAAAGGACTTGCTGTGTGATGGAACATATCAAGATGACAGATCTTTAACTTTGGCAGTTTGAAGCAAAAAAAAAGCTATTTCAGAAAATTTTAAACAATTTTTTATGGCTCCCTCTAAGCCGAATACTGTTCAGCTCCTGGTAGCTCAAGTGCCTGGCAGCTTTACAAAACCAGCCCTAATATAAAAAATACCCAGTCCTTAAAACATATGTAAAATAGCTTTTCTGCAACATTTGTGGCACATAAAGTACCAAATACATGTTGGTGAGTGTGATATAAAGCTTTTATTGCCATTCATTGGGGATGACCCATATAACTCACTCATGATATGTTAATAAAACCATTCTCCACTCTGTCTCTTTATAAAAACACACGTATAAAGACCACTAAAGCAGTGGTGATAGCTGTGTGCTAACTTGTCAAGTCATACCGCAAGTTACATTTATCATCTGTCCTAAATTGCTTTATCTGCTTTCTGCCCAGTAATCAAAGACTGATTCCAAAATGCTCAGAAACAGCAGTTTGCAAAATAAGTTTGCTTGAGAAATAACTTTTTGAAACTTCTCCTCAAAATCATGCTGGCTGGAGGCCCAGAGCCATCAATATTCTGTCTGGTACCAGTGACAGTTTTAAAGACCAATATCTTTTGACCTGCCAAAACTAAGAATTGAAATTTTAGGCCATTGGAAGGAAGGGTTTTTCAGTTTTCAGAAATGGTAACAAACCATCATCTTAATGTCAGAAATATGTACCTTACTAGAAGATGTTTCTGAACTTTCTTATCATTCAGGGACTTTTGTATTTTTAAGACCTTGCTAATTGAGGTATGAAGATTTCCTGATGGAAATGTGAAAAACACTATTTGAAAGCAAAACAAAACTAAAACTCTGTGTAAGTCCAGATATAATCAGACTGTGAGCCCTCCAAGGCAGGGACTTGGAATGCCTGATTAGCATGATTAGATGCAGCTATTCTGGGAACAGCAAATATTTACTATTAATGCGCTAGCGTGCAATTTTCTGACACAACTGTGCTAAGGTAGCTTTGAAACCATAGCATCATAGGGAGGAAGAGAAAAAATGAAAGAATAAATAAATATATTTATATGTGCTCAAAAGAGAGAATATGCAAAGCTCTGAAAACCAGAAGTCAACAAGGTTGAAGATGTGCTCCAATTAAGGCATGTTCTCAAGCCTTTGCTGAATCAAGGCCTATTGAACAGACCAGGCCTAGACTCAAATCCTTGCAAGGGGAACAGTAGTTGGCAGACGCTCTTCTTTAAGAGGGAATTATTTCCCCTGTGTGTTTGAATATTCCTCCAAGTGCTGCTGGCTTTACTGGGATGCTTTGTTCTGTTTCCCAGCCGAGCTCCCATGCTCACACACAGGAGCAGTAGCACAGCTGGAAGTGGATTAGAGCAATCTGGAGGCAGCAGTCCTGGGAGGAATTAAGCGCCTCGCTGCTGGAATAGGAGGCCTAAATTACATTATTATTTAGAATTGAGTTTTAACTTCATTGCTCTATGGTTTCACACTGGTGGGTAACTCCCCTCGTTGAGATATACTTGATGGATCTTAAGTATGTTCCCCACAGCAAAGACTTAGATGAAATTAAGGCTTTACTCAGAAAAGTGTCCAAATCTTATATGAGCAAATGTCCAGATTTAAGCACCCAACTGGTCTTATTGTCCCGATTGTTCACAGGCTTATATTTAGCAACTGTAGACCAAGATATCACATGATGGAGAGCCCAGTGACTGGCTCCTGGAACTCAGTTTGCAAAACTGTTGATGACTTCAAAGGGAGGAAGATTGGCCCGGAATCTGTTTTTCCCAAAACAGATTTTTTTGTTTTATGCACGCAAATGTTCTTCATAAAATAATAAGGAAGAGAAGAATGAGACATAAATAAAAATCAGTGTTGCTAATTTTCTTTATTAGATCAGATCCCAAATAGTTGACCTTTAGCTTGAAAACAGTGCTGGGAATAAGGTGTCTAAATGGGAATTGGAGACATAATTCTTTTCTAAATATCCCAATTCATCTAATTGCAGAAAAAAATTCAGAATGTCATGGAGTTTGAGCCTAGAAGGAACATTGGGTTATTTCCTATGATCTGCAAATCACCTACAAGTGAATCTTGGTCATTGGGCAACTATATTAGCATTTCATCCTCTAGAGTATAAGGTTTTTTGTGTCAAAGCAGAGAATAGGAGAAACTGAAGGGTTTTTGATGCTCAGTACCCTTCTGAGGGGGGAATTTTTACTGGATGAGGGATGCCCAGCTGATGGCAATAGCTGGTCCATGTTGTGCACTGCAGAGGAAGGGAAATCCTGGTCATTCATCCAGTCAAAGCTGAAAAAACTAATAATTTCTTGGACCTTAACCTGGAATTAGGATGACTGTGAACATGTGAGGAAAGCATCTACTCAGCAAGACTTTCTGCACCACTCCAAATCATTGGTCCAACTGTTCCCGCCTGTAGCAGAGAATGACTGGATGGACATGGATAAGCCACATAAGAGAGCTGATTAATTGCATATTGGGAGAAGAGATTCTGTGATCTTTGCAAACATCTTAAGTCTTGAAGCATGAGATTTTACTACAGTCATTGTCTTAATGCTGAGTAGCAAATTTTCTGTGACATTGAGGGTGGTACAGTCAACCTACCTTGGTCCTTCTTCCAAGACCTAAAAGATGGTATTAGGGATTGTAAAGGCCATGACCTGCCCATGAGTCTCTCTACCCCTCCAGCCCAGTTTCTCTTATTTCTTCCAGATCTGGATTAAAGCTTTCATTTTCTTAGTCTCAGTATAAACACCCCAAGAAGTAAGTCCACCTCTCCTCTCTCCTTGTTTGTTCCTTAAACAGTTAATTGATTTGGCAATGCAGAAAGTGAATTTGTCTAACTTTCAGCCATTAGACTTTTTCACATCTGAAAGGATGAAGAGCTCCCTCATACTTTCCAGATATTCTGTCCTTGAGTGAGCATCTGTGCATTCAGCCTTCTCTCTGATAAGCAGAACAAACAAACTCTTCAAGCCTGATGTTTGGAGGCTTCTTTCCAGTCCTTTAGCACCGTATTATTCTTCTCCTTCAACCTCTTGCTTGAATTTTCAAAGCCCTTTTTAACTGGGGACACAAGAACTGGGAAAAAATGTTCTTAATAGTTGTTGCAACAGGGCTGTTGCAACAGAGAGAATATGACCTCCCTAGTAGTACTTGAAAAATTTTCATATATCCAGTCATAATTATTTTTGCTTCTGTTCCTTTCAGAAAGGTTAAGTTGAGGCATAATCACGATGATCCCAAAGTCATTTTATGGAGCTTGAAACAAAAAATCTCAAAAGCAGAGAAACAATGGAAAAGAATTAAGATGTGAGTCATTTGTAAATCTCATCGTCTCATGGTTTTTTTTGTATGTGAGTAACAATTTTTGAACACAAAGGGCAGAAAATACTGGAACCATTAAAATAAAACTATTTGAGACTGTGATTTCCTAAGTGAACCGAGGGATTTGGGAACCCAATAAGTTTTAAAACTTCATTCTCAGGTGCTGCTAGCTAGGCATTGCTGCATTTCCCTCTCCCGTGTCTTCACTCCACCACTGCTGCAGTGAAATTACTTAGTGGAAATGGATGGAGTGCAATTGGGATTATCCTGGTGCAAACAAAAGCAGACTTTATTCCTCTACACGCCTGGGACTGAAGGAAATTGGTATTAAAGATGCAAGTGCCAGAGCCCGGAGAGGAATGAACTTCTTTGCTCAACTATTAGAACACAAGGGGTCCCCACAGCACTGTCACTGAAGACCAGTTGCATTCTACCAGAGCTAACTTTACTCTGATTTTAATGCAGAAATATGTAGTTAGTTTTTCTTTGTTAATCCCAGAATCATCTTGTTTGCTTTTTGATAGCAAAAGATAAATTTCCAATATCTGAGTAAACACACAGCATCTTAAAAATCAAGATAGCGGAGTGATAAACTCATCCTATAAATATGCGGGTTTATAATCTGCAGGGTTTGATGGTGGGGTTTTTTCAGGTTTCTGACTTGTCTGCAGTTGGTTTCAGCTTCTGCTTGTCTGCAGTTGGTTTAGGGACACCTGCACAAGAATAGCATCGCCGAGGTCAGGATTAGGCCCTCGGGGACGTGCTCTAGAAATGATGCTTGTCACTTGTGTGCCGCTGCAGGGTTCCGATGATTTGTGAAATGCAAGTTAGGTGCTGGTCTTCCTGGGGCACTTGTAGGCCACTAGTTTTACATTCACTTGTTTCCTGCACTCGGGGTCGCTTGGACTCCTAGGAGATTTGGAAATGAACCTTTATTTTTCAGTGCCTTTCTAACACCTGGGCTTTCTTCTTAAAAAACCAGCATTTGAAGGTTCTCCACTCTAAAACCGAAAGAGAAAAGGGAAACAAGAAACCTGAGTTTTTAGTCTAAAACTAGGAGGAAGTCAAAACAAAATTCTTAGATGGTTGAAAAAAATGCTTCATTTTCTTCTTAAAGACATTATTGATTCACCTGTTTCACTGGGTTTAATTTGAAAGTAGGACAAAAATAGGATGACATCTCTTTTTTGGGGAGGCTGTATTTAGAGCTTATCCCCCTCAGCCTGAAACATACTCCCATGGCTAGTGCATTACTGCTTTTACTGACGTAAAGTTTGTGGCTGAAATGTGCTATTATCCTTATTTTATATATAGGAAGTTAGAAGGCAGAGAACTTAAATAATTTATATAAGGTCATGTAGTAAAGCTTGAGAAGAAGAGACCCAGGTCTCCTAAATCCAGGTAAACTCTTTAATCCTTGGATCATTGTGCTCTGGTTTTGGAAAGGATAACAGTGTAACCAAGGTCTTTCTGAGACTGAGACATACTTTCTGTGGAGTTTTTGAGACAGATCTGTCAAAATGTCCCAAAGTTTTGGGATGAAGCTCTAATCAATCAATCCACATCATCAAGGTTGATGGGGTTTGTAGATGGGGTAGAGAAGGAAGGGAAGGGATGAGGGATGATATGGGAGGGATCATCTCATCTAAGTTTGTCTAAAAGTTATACATTAGTCATTCAATAATCCTGGCTGCTTTTTTGATCCATGGAGAGGGACATAAATCCATTTTTAAAGGGCAGTTTGATTTATCTTCAAATATGGATCTAAAGTTGGGAGAACTTTAGGGGCGCTTGTCTTTCATTGCTATCTATAAAGGAGACTTTGACATCTAGGTTGGACTAATTACCTAATACTTAGATGGGTGAAGTTAGACAAAGTGAATCTTATCCATAAGAATTAAATAGATTTTTGTGTGTGTCTTGGTTCCAAAGGTTGCTTTGGGTATCTAGGGGCTGTCTTTCAGCTCCATGTCCCTCTGAGTCCTGGCTGAAGTGCTCCTGGAGTTTAGCACCTCCGTTTCTCTCACTGGACATACACAGAACATGTATGCCAACATGTATGGAAAATATGTACCTATTTATGCCTGATTTAGGCATAGATTATCACCAAAGTTGTGTAGTTTCTTGCATGTATGCACCTGTGTCTGTGTGATTTATACCTCTCCTGGTATATGCTCACCTGAACACTGACCAGGAATAAAAATCCCTTTTCAAGTCCCAGCTCTGTCTGTTGTGGAGGATGAATATGAACCCCTGTCTCCTAGGGAAACCCCCTAACCAGGAAAGTAGAGTTAAGAAATAAGAGACACCGTATACTATATTTTTTCTGTGTACACAACTAGGTGGTGGTGATTCATTAAGTGAGTAGAAACAGGCAGATCACAACTTTTCAGCATGATTGTATGGGCATTTACCTTTATTGTGGGAACACGCTCAAGTCTCTGTTCCAGTGAATATTGAATTATTTATCTAGAGTGAAACATCTTTAACAGGAGAGGTGACTCAGCTCAGAAACTCCCTTTGGCCCAGAGTTAGGCATCTAAATGCCTTGGATGCATGGGAGCATGCAATCTCCATCCTTCCCCTCTGCATTTCCAATGTGACTGCCCACTCCTTTGCCTCTCAATATAGGTAATATAGGTGCTGCTCAGAGCTGGGGGTTTTACAAGGCTGGAGAGGATGTTGCAATGCTAAAATTGCCAATGTACTTACCCTTTGGGGAGTAATTCCTAGTATTTAAGCAACTTTTAAAAACTGGGAGATACTATCCTACATCACTTAGGTGGACTGTGAAATTATATTCAAAGGGTAGGATTCATCTCACCTAACTTCACCTCCCTGAAAGTTAGGTGTCTAGTCTAAGCTAGTCCTTTAGGCTTTGTCTGTAATCCATGCAGTGAGAAGGGCATGTGTGGAGTGAGTCACCCCAGTTTAAAATCAGATGTCCCAGGCAGCTGGAAGGAATTGCCCTCTGGAGACACTTGGTACCTCTGAGCAGAGAGGGAACCTTCATAACCAACTTAGACAAGACACCTGACTCTTAAATGGCTAAACAGAAGAAATCAAGGCAGCCCTCGAATCTCAAGGGCTATATTGAAATCAGAGGGAGGAAGATAAACTGTTCAGTATGTCATACGGTGGTGCACGTGTTGCAGCCGCAGCTCCTCCATGTGAAAAGGATTAATCCATACAGATTAAAGTTACAATACTCTGTTGAGCCTGCCTGAAAAAAAAAATGAGCAGGATGGAGAAAAAAGAGAGTGCAAATATGTATCCTTGGTCTTTAATCAGACTGTCAAACCAGTAAGAAAATACTATTTTCTTACCTTAAATTGAGTTTCTTAGCTGGTTTCCCTCTTCTACCAGAAAACAGTATTTGGTCTCATATAATATCAAACTCTGTGAATCTGGAAGTGATCAGGAAAGGTGGTTTGTTTTTTTAAAGGAAAAATAAATCTCAGATTGTTTGTGTGAGACGGTGAATATTTATGTACTGTTCCCCCTTTTCCCTCATTGCGTATTTCACCAAGTTCATTTGCGTGTGTTACAGGATAAATCTTACTGGAGGGCAGTGGAAGAAAGCAGTAAAAAGGAAAAGCATCAATCAGTGATCCAGGGTAGCAGCAGCAGGAATCATTGTTCATTTTTGTACCTGGATTGTTGTTTGTTGAACTTGCCTGGGCTTGACAATTAAGGAACTTGCAGTTCTGAGGTCAGTCTCAGGTGGTTTCAGATGATGGCTACAAAAGCCATTATGTTGCTGGGCTTCCATGACGTTGAAGCCTTGCTGTCACTGGGCTTTCATACGAAGAGGGCCACATATATTTCACTTTGGCTTGGAGAAAATATTTTGTGACAAAATGTTTATTTGACAAAAAAATGCCATGGGTGGTGTGAGTAACCTGAAATATTGGCAAATGTGGGTTGAATTTGGTGAATAATGACTTGTTTTGAAAAGTAAAAGTATTTTCTCTTAAACTGTTTGAAACAAAAGGTTATTTTCTTTTTAATTTGGAAATTACATTCTAATTTTGAAGATTACCAGTAGTTTAGAAGTGATGTGAAAATGATTGAATGTCTAGGCATGACTTAACCAACCATCCTAAAACACAGGTTTCTTTTTGTTTTCACGTTTCTTTGGAAATCTTATGTTATTTTGCTTTAAGTTTGTTTAAAAAATTGAACTAGTTTTGCTCTTTTTAAATTTTAATCAAATCGTTTTAATGTTCAATTTGGCCCAAGAATCAATTGTTCTTATTGCTCTTATTGTGCTCTCTATGCTTTGCATCTCATCCCATAACAACTATCAAATAAAATCCTCATCCTGCAAATGGTTCCACTCAGATACATAAAATACAAGTCTTCTCACCTAATTTTAGCTCTTTTAAATTTAGGTAGCCAGTCTGCCTATTCTCAAACAAGAGAGAGCGAGCAAGGCTCCTCTGGTGGCTTTTCCTAGGCTACTATTTTAGGATGGAATGATTGGGCTTCCAGTGACTCCTTCAGGCCACAGAGATTGGCGTTTATGAGCGTTGTCTGCTTTGCTATTTCTCCTCGTCCCAGCACTAAAGAAGGAAGGAAATATTTGGAGTTCAAGGAAGGGGAAGAAGAGTCCTCATCTGACCTCTGCAAATGTTGTGGGTGTGGGCAGCCTGAATCTGTTTTGCTTTTTCCGAACCATTTTTCTTTTACTACTTTCTAGTTACTTTCCATTTTGCTTCAGCCTTATTTGACCCACAGAAAATAGAGATGGAAATGACCGAAATGAGGCTGGAAGTTTTATGGCCAGTATTATTTAGGAGGTCAGATTAACTGATTATAATACTCCGTTTTGGCTTTAAAAACTGCTGGAGAAATCCTAATCCCACTGAAGTCAACAGCAAAACTTCCATGGGCTTCGGTATGGCCAAAATTTCACCTTGAGTACCTTGTAATGACTCTTTGTCATCTGGCCCTCCCCTTGACTTTCAGGATTGCTCCATGCATTCCATTTTCTAATGTTTTGTTCAGTTGTGGTACTAAGTGCTTCAAGACACAAGGTTTTCTCTTTGTCCCCTGGAAATAATCGCACGGGCCAATAGTTTAAGGAAGTTCTTGCTTGGAGAGTTGAGTAACAGAGCCAAAGTCTGTTCTTGGTTGAACTGGACTGAATATGGAATAGCTTGTTGACAATGTGGAGTTACTCCTCTTTTATGTCAGTGTAACCGAGAGCACAATTTTGCCAATTATTAACTTTTGTTACATTATTTGTATTTCTGTGCATGTCAGGATTTGTTAATCTCAGCCTTCAACATCAAGTAACCTTTTGCTGAAAACAGAGCGTCATTGTGAATTAGGTATCATCAGCTAAATTGAACCTCACCCTGTACATTTGACAGATGGTAATACATTCATTAAGAGTTCTGTGGTTGCTTTGAGGTTGGAAAGTGCTATTTTTCTGGCTTCTAACTCAGGATTCTTAAGTTCTATAAAAGCATAGTTTTGAAGGAAGAAGGAAAATCACGAAGAGCTCGCGAGGATTTTCTATTAATATTGTTGCTTACTATTGGTGGGATGACACAGCAGGACTGTGATTGTTATAAGTTCTCTTTGGCTGTGTAAGTAGCCCAGAGTGGAGTAGTGAAGGGTGAGAGAGATAGTTTCACCATGGATTTTGTATATACACACAGATAGGACTTCTTGGAATTTGAAATTATATTAAATACATCACTGTGGAGCCAGTTTGAATATCATATCTTTGTGCTGTCCAGAAGGATGGTTTCCAGGAGTTAGGATGGATAACCTGGGGATAGGGCTCCTCTCACAGAGCTATTCACATTTGGGATCTCTAAGTTCATGCTGAAGGTCTGCAGGGTGGAGAAGCAACCAGAGGTAGACATTTCAAAAGCAGCACAGAGCCACGTTCTCAGGCATAGTTCCACTTGGAGTTGTAATATTGAATCCTCCACCCTGACATTACCAAGACAATGCAAGGCTGAGATTAGACACTTGGGGAAAAGTTCTCCACGTAGCTGATTTAGGAATCATCTAAACCACGTGTAAAAAAGAGAGGACTCCTCTGACCGCAGAGGAAACTCAGGGTGTTTAATTCAAACCTAGTCATTTATTTTACTCACTTCAGGGAGGATTAATCCCACTCATTGACTTGCAGTGGAGCCTCAGCTGCTATCAGCAAACATGCTTAGTTATTTAATGATGTTTCCAAGTTGCCAAGGGAATTAGCTGCTTCTGAAATTCATTGTGGGTAGTACATTCACAAATAGGGAATTAGTCACTTTTTAGGTAGCCACATCTTTTAAAATGTCTTCGTTCAGTCTAGTGCTGTGGCTGGTATTCACAAGACCCCATCCCTGGTGAGTGCCAGGGATGTCCCATATCTTCTCAGTGGAGACAATATATAAAGACATCCATGGAAGGATGACAATATATAAAGAACCATGGAAGGTTCAGAATTAAATCTTTCTTCTGCTGGGTTTTCTCAGTAATATGAACCCAGATAGTTCTTTCCTTAGCAAGAGTCCCAAAACTTCAGAGTTGTAGGGTATTCTGAGGAGGTTATTTCTCAGACTCTGTTCATGTTTTTTCACCTCACACATAATGTTCAAATATCAACCAGATAAGAGAGAAAACGAGAGAGTTAGGTTTTCTGATTTTTACTATGGTGTTAGCCAGGTTCAGATCAGTTGTGATCCAGTGAATGTTGAGTCATTTATGGAAAGTGGAACAGCTCTACAGAAGAGCTGTACAAATTACCTGATACTCCACACATGGGGTCTCATTTGCCACATCTGGGCTGACATCACATTGAAAAGTCATTTGAAACTCAGTCTTTCACTTTCCAAGAGAATGCTCTCCCTATATCACTGGTAAAATCACAGGACTTCTTTCAAAATTTTTTGTAAGAAATTAAAATCTGACCTGTTTTTGGTACCTCTCTTCTGAGGGTTCACTGGTGAATTCAAATATAAATTGAGTTCTCCCACCCACCATTAGACTCTCTCTTAGATGTGGGGGCTAGAAGGCTCTTGTTTCAATATTTTTGAGATTCCTTTATGCATCTTCCTACTTTGAGTGGGGATTTCCCTGAGGACCTTCTCAAGAAACATAAGACTTCATATATCATTCATATATATTCATATATCTGAATGTGTCAGGACGCCTAGAAAGTAGGATTTGCAACATGGATATTTGCATATTTCAAAAAATATTTTCAAAAAATGCCTTGAAAACCATCAACAGGCTTTAAAAGTCCAATCCTATATACCTACACTCCATTTGAAATGACAATTTTAGGATCTTAATTCTCCTAGCTTTTCAAAATGATGTCACTACTCGGAAGAAAGGCAGTTCTCACTTGTTCATTACTCTTTATTTTCATAGCTTTTCTCAGAGATTTACTAGGATCAGGAGAGTTTTGATTAAATGGGGTCATTGGATTCACAAGTAGTGGTCCAGTTCTTCACTATCAAGATATGAGATGATCCTGACCGTGTGATGGTTTCACTTTGAGACGTCAGGATCCTGTGGGTTCCAGCAGAGCCTGTGAAATGGGTCACAGATGTGTGGAACCCTGAACATAGGCTGATTTCTGGCCCAAAGCTGCCATACACAAGTGCCAAGTATGAATTCAGATAGATGTTTTTCCCACTGTCACAAATAGGCTTCACTCCAGGCATTGTTTTTGAGGCAGCCATGACGCACTTTGATATATCAGTAAGAGTGAAAAAAAACCAACCCAACCCTAATAAGTTCCAGAAAAGTTACATAAACACATCCCACCTGATGCTCCTGTCTTCACACACAAATAACCAACGCCACGGGCTAGCACGAAGCATCTGATGTAGTACTGATACTGGAAATATCACACAGATGACTCAGAGAACCAGTGAGCCTACTGGGTGAAGGGGATGCGGGAAAATGCTCAACATTAAGCCAGTCTCTAAAATCCGAATGTGCAAAATTGAATTAAATCACAGTAATTCGACTCCATTGTCTCTAAATGAACTCATTGTAAGAGGACGTAGTCTGAGGCTGACCAAGAGGAGGAGGACTATCCATCCAACAGGTGTTATGGGTCAAACCAAAAAGAGGTTGCTAAATCTTTTGAGTGTTGCCACATGGGGGTATATTACATGCTATACAGTTATTACCCTGCAGCAGAAGTTGTGTGGTGGAGCACAGCTGGAGACGATTACAGACACCACTGCCAGCATCTGACAGCAGAATGTCAGTGTCAAAATTCAATTTGAATTGATTAAATAAGGGATGGCAACACTTTTGTTTTACGGATGGCAGCACTTCAGTCGCTTTAGATGGTCTGCTTTCAGAAATAAAATTCTTTCCCTCTCCCTGCTATGTTTGTCAGGGTGTTTTCAGTTGGATCGCAATCATTTCTCCAGTCAATCAATTAAGCCAGGATTTGCCACTGTGTCTAAGAGTCAGCCACAAAAGAGCTGGTATGGTTCCCTGGTGCTTGGCCAAGAGGCTTCAGTGGGAGCAAGACATCAGGCAGCTTAATTTGACTTCCACCACTGGCACAAGGTTTAATGGATGTTAGGGCAGCGGAGAAATCATGTTCTGTGGTGTTCAGCTCCTGCTCTCTCAATGGCCCCATACGCGCCGCCTTTCTCTCCGTGCCAAAAACACAGGGGCAGCCAACAGCAGAGCCAGCAGAGCTACCTGTGCCAGCAAGCTGCTCGACACAGGGTGATTGCTGCAGCTTTTTGAAGCCCCTGTTGTGCTCCATAAATATATTTATCTCCATAGGCCTTGTAGCACTACACCGCCTGGGTAACTTGACTCACTGACTAGTCTCCCCTAAGTTAAAGGGCAGTAAGTTACTCAGAGATATAAGATTTTACAGGATTAGGCCTTAAATGCTGACTCCAGGCCAGATCTGCAGCAGGTATAAATCACTGCAGGTAATTTTCACCAGCTGAAATTCTGGCCCTAAGCCCATGGGTCATGTTGTTATTTTTTCACATTGTAAATTCTTGCTGTTTCTTATTTATATTGCTTTAGCACTTTGGGGCACTTGTCAGGGGCCAGGACCCCATCGTGCTTGTCACCCTTTGAGCAGAGATGCCACAGATCCTTCCTGCCCAAGAGTGTTTGCAGTTTGAATAACATCAAACCTGCGTGCAGTCATTCACTTTTCTCTAAGTGCATTATTAAGTCTTCCTATTATCCTGCTGGTAACGCAAAAGAATGCAAATTCTGTCCTTAGGTTGCTATTTTTAAGTAAAAAAAATACACTCTGCTGCTGTGCTGTGTATTATGTCTAAGTGGCATTTTAAGCCTGGAAATTGTTGGAGCCAGCATTAGTGTGGGACATGGTGTTTAGTAATTGAAGTGAGAGGTCCAAGGTCTCTTCTCCAACGTGATACCTGATTTAAAACATATCAAAAAGAGAATTTGCACCCAAGCTGAACCTGAAGTGAGTGGCATATTAAGAGTGGCTAAATATCTCTTTTGTGTAGTCATGTATTTAATTATTGTTATATTACTTCATTTCCATTTCAGTACCTCTTCCAGCTGGGTAGAGCTCTGGTTAGCATCTCTGGAATTATTGCTGTTGACTTTAATTACTCTGGATGGGGTTTAAAAGTAGTAAACCTACCACTTTTTAGAGCTGAAGTGATGCTAGAAAATTCCTCCCCATTGCAGTCCTACCTGGCTGCTTAGTAGCAGTGTACAGGGCTCCAATTTACTGTGTGATGGCCTCAACAGACCAGAAAAATATCATAGGGTGAATGTATTTGATTGACATATCACACTGACAAGCTGTTGTTTCCTTCCATGATCTCTTTCACTACTTGGTTGGGGTTTTTTTTTGCTAGTCAGGAGAAAACCTGGCACAACAGCTTCCTGTGTCCCTTTTCCCATGGCAGGATGAGCTTTACCCTCAGGCAGGCATTGCTGGGTTACTTTGTCATCAGATTGTGTAGACATTGAAGCACAAATTAACAACAAAGAAATGATTCTTGTCTGTTGCTACCATAGCCATTGACAATGAGTGTTTCTAAGTACTTCTTACTCTGCCCTAATCACATATTCATTGGTTTTTTTTGGCAAAGCCCTTGAAAAAGGCCTGGTGAAGGCTCTGAAGAAGCTGGATGACTACCTGAGGACCCCTCTGCCAGAGGAGATTGATGCAGACAGCACTGAAGAGGAGAAAGTATCTAAACGCAAGTTTCTGGATGGAGATGACTTGACTCTTGCTGACTGCAACCTTCTGCCCAAACTTCATGTTGTCAAGGTAAAAGGAGTCATGCAATGGTCAAAGGTTCTTAGAATAATTGAATGGTTTGGGTTGGAAGGGACCTTAAAGATCATTGAATTCCAACCCCCCTGCCATGGGCAGTGACACCTCCCACTAGAGCAGGTTGCTCAAATCTGACAATGAAGTGCCCTGCTCTGACAGCCATGAGCTAAAGCCAACGTGTATTTCATCAGAGGCATCTTAAGTCCTAGAAGAGCAGAGTTTGAAACACATTTTCTCCTCAGTATTTCCTATAGGTTAACTTAAGCAACTTTGTGTTTAGTACATGGGTTAATTGTCCCGTCTCTAATTAGTGGCAAAGACAATATTAAGATCTAGGTATCACATCTCTTTAGTTTTATCCTGCTGCAACTGGCAGCATACTTCATTTTAATTAGTTTCCATTATTCTTAAGAGAGATGTCAAAACTTTAGTCAGTTCCCACTCATTTGTAACTTAAGAGCTGCAGTCTGTCTTTTTGGGGAATATTTGTTCCAGCTGGTATTTCACACAGAGAAGTTAACAAATCAAAGTCACTGCTGAGGTCCAGGATTTAAGATGCACAATGGTCGCTGGTATAGTGCAAATGGTGTACATCATCTTGACTTCTAAATGTTGCATTTATATAATTTATCAGATTACATGTTTCTTTAGAGTAAAGCAAGTACCTGGCAGACCTTGGCAAGCAAGAAAGCTAGGAATTAAGGCCAAGTCATGCATCTAATTTGGCTCCGTGAGCCAAAACATAAGCTGAGCCTGGAAGCTGACTGCACACATGCAAAAAAATAGGAAAAAAAAGTAAAAAAAAAATAAATGCATATGTCATCAGGTAAGAAATGCGATAATATCCTCACAGGTCTAAGTCTAACTCTTTTTCTGGCTCGTCTTCATTGATGACGTTGAAGTCAGACAATGCAAAATGAATATATGGCCCCTTACTGGTTCCTGTCTCCTTGGGATGGAATGAAAGATGTCAAAAGAGAATGAAAATCTTTCTTAGACAATCATAGCCATAAGATATTGCCTGAAAAGCATTTTACAGATGGAAGAAAAGGGTAAATTATTAAAACTTTTTGGTTTGATGGAAGATGTGTGCTGGAAATTGTGAAAATCTTGACTTACATTGCCCAGCAGGTTTTATCTTCCCCATGTGTGTATGAAGCATCACTGAAGGCAAGAATGCTTAATTAAATGCAGCTTAGGACAAGGTTTGGACTTGCATATACCAAGTGGGTCTTGGCAATAAAACCAAATCACAGTCATTTCTGAGAACACGACTGTCCTAAGAAATCTGAGATGGAAAACAGCTCTACCATGTGCTTTAAAAATAAAGGGGATCTCCGTGGCACATATGTATGTAATTTATGCCCAGGGACAATTTTATACTGTCAGAAAAATTAGAGATTGGAAGCACTCATTAAATCAACTAATCCATCCCTTCCTATCAGCTAGTTCTTTCTGTCACCACAGGATTATTCTATACAGTATATTCTTACAGGAAAACTGAAATATCCCGATCCAGCAAGCTACTTAACCAACCAACTAATTTTAAGCACAGATTAGTCCCACTGACTTCAATGGAACTATACAGGTGCTTAAAATTAAGTATGCACTTAACTATATTTTCCTCAATAAGGGCCTAAGTGTTTTTCGAATTTGAAAATTTCCCTTGATAGACAATTTCCTATTCTAGCAAGCCTTGAAATAACCATTCCCTCCCTCCCCCCGTTGATTCTAATACTTCTGTTTCTAATGTCTGCTAAATCATCTTGGTTTCTCAATCATGGTGCCCACACCACCCTGAAATTTGCCTTTCCATGAATGTGGATACAGCTTCCAACAGCTGTAGGTGGTTACATTCTCTGACGCCATTGGCCAGGGAAAATATACAAAACCCAGAAATACAGTATATATAAAATATAATGTTAAATGTAAATATATTAAACATGTATTAAAATATATTAAATCATTAATAAGAAAATATGTTATTTATAGTTGTTACAAATGCCTTTCTCTTTTCTTGCTTTTTATGATTCAGCTAATCAGCTCGCTCCTATGTGCCATTTCAGCTTTACACCATGCCCTTAAGACTGGTAAAAACCACCAAAACCCAACATGGTAAAATTAATGAACTTCAGGTACCAGAACAGTCATAATTTGGTGACAGTAGCCAGGCCATTGATTTAGAGTGTCCTTAGGCCAAGTAGCACCCTTGTAAGACAGGGGACAACCAACAGTCACTTTCCAGGTTTTTCTATCATAAATCCCTGAATGCCCAAACATTTCTGTCCTTTGCTGCTATTTATATAACAAGAAAGAATAAGAAGCTCTCTAAAGAGGAATCTGGAGATACATTGCTAGCAAGACACTTTTTTTCCCCTCTTTTATCTTTGGTTTAGATCGTTGCAAAGAAATACCGCAACTTCGAGTTCCCGACAGAGATGACGGGGCTGTGGCGGTACCTGAAGAACGCCTACGCCAGGGATGAATTCACCAACACCTGTGCAGCAGACAAAGAAATCGAGGAAGCCTACGCAGACGTGGCCAAGAGGCTCAGCAAGTCCTAACTGACCTCAGCAGTGGCTCAGTATCCCCTTTTGACAGACTCTTCTCCTTGTTGCCTTAAGACATACTTTTATCATTACGCTATCTGGTTGGCATCCCTAGGACTTCAGCTGTTCACGTGTATTGGTCAGGGACAAATCTGCTTCTCCCTGGAGAAAAGAGAAGGCAGCTCTAGTGCAGGGGGTGGAGACCCTTTGAAACCCAAACATAAGATCTGGCTCAACTAGTATTATTCGCAATCAGTATTGGAAATGAGTCCACTCAATTAATTTCTTGTTTCATGTTGGGGGTATAGCACCACCTGTATTCTTCAGAGTTTTAAAAATAGGAACTTAGCTGAAATTTCAAGTAAGAGAGTTAGGAACACACAGAACTGATTCTTCTCTAGGTTATTTCAAGGACTGTTTTCCCCTCAGTACTGTTGAGATCCTTGAGGCAGAGCAAAATATTAGAGAGAGAGAGAAGAAAAAAAGGAATTTGACCCTAAAGAAGCAATGGTCTTAGCAGTTATATTAAAAAAGCTCTCTGAATGCTTATTCTGTCTAAGCAGGCCCAAGAGTCTATAAGGTATTTATTTTTAACTTGGCGCAAGAGGGGGAAGCCTGAGTGAATATGTCAGACTTGCAGATGCTACTTTGCATAAAATTTGCATGATGCTGTTGGATCCGAATGTTAAAAATACAAGAGAGTGAATGAACAATTGAGCAGAGAGCCCTCGGAAGAGCGGGGCTAGTGCCAAAATGCCCAGTGGATCTGCGGGTTGGTAGAGACACAGACGTAGCAGTAACGGGGACAGGGTCTTGATTCTAGTGACTGGAGGTGGAACTGGCACAGCAAACCCAACCACGTAGGAGATTGTCATCTTGACTGTATGGTTGCCAGTTCCTTTATGTTTGCTGTCTTGGGAAACTTGGATAGGCAAGAGAAAACTCTTTGCTGCACACAAATTCCAGGCAGGGGAAGCGATTTCTTCATGTTGGGCTCCAGGTGGGTCACTTTCAACCTCACCCCAGGAGAAGGTTGCTCTGAGACCCTGAAAGAGGGTAGGCTAAACCCGTTTCCAGCCAGAAATTCAGCAAATATTCTAGCAGAAGTCCATGCATGATGCCTTAGTCCCGCTCATCCAGGGTTTATTCTTCCAGGTTACATGGTTCTGAGTTAAGATTGTTTTCTAAAACCAATTATTTTGTTCTATCTGCAGCATCTGCCTGACACAATCTGCTTTATACTAATAATTATTTGCACGTTACTTTAGCAAATTCAGAACGACAGCTCTTTTGCATGAAAATCATGTGCCCCGATATGTACAATGGTGCCCATGGCTCTTGATTTTCAATTTGGGGAGGGATTTAGCCTTGTTTCCAAAGATAAAATAAAGCTGAGCTGTAACCCCATGTGGCTCCCCTTCTGATCAGAGCTGCACTGATTTGAGGGGAGCGCCAAGGTGGCCAGCTGTGACAGAGGGGCACCTGGCAGCAGGCTGGTTTGCAGCCAGGGAGCTGGAGAAGAGGAGACCTCATGGAGAGCCAGCCTCTGCCGCGTGATGCCGATGACAATCTGAACCCATCTTGTTGCTTTGGTGGGATTATTCTGCTTTTCACACTAACCCAGCGGGGAGCAGAGTGTCGCTCGTCGACTGGGAAGATAGTTTGTGGTTGACTATTGTTTTGCATGCAACGGTCAATTTGCCCTGAACTTTCCAAAACCTTGGAATAAAATCCATGAAATCTCAAATCTTCCCCTAGAACAGGCTATTTTAACAACGGCTAGACTGGAGGGCAAAGGCTCGCACTCTTTAAAATATTGCTGAGAAATCAGCTGGCTCAGAGAACACTAATAGCAGCCAGAAAAACCTAATGAGATTAGAAGTGTCTGCTCAAGCACATGTGGCTCGTTAAAAACATTTCTTCATGAGATCGGAATTATTTGTGATTATTTTTTGTGTGTGTGTGTAAATTAAGGCATTTATTTATTTATTTATTTTGATTGACTCACTCCTTTCTGTCTGTCTTTCTGGCTTTGCTTTCACTCAACACGCTGGTCAAGATGGCTCTGTCTGTTTAGAAAAATGTTATTAGCAATGCTCTGCAAATTTGTTTCTAGTGAAAACTCTTCTATTTGATGAATGGTCCCTGGGATTTTTTTTTTTACTTTGAGTAGGATTTGCCTAGGAGCATGCCGATCAACAGAATCCTCATTTTCCACAGTTGCCTTTTTGCAGGTTAGTGCTTCAATTAGTGGCTTTGCTTAATCACAGCTGCAGTGAATCTTTGAATAAAGATGCAGGGGCAGATTCTTGCCCCGTGCTTATTGTATTTAGCTCCTCAAAAAGAAGATTGTTCAAACATTCAGCAGATCTCGGGCAGGGTAAGTGAACAGCAGTTCAGGGTCTGTCCTGATTTCTTCTGTCTCTGTGAATCTTCACCAATTTGCTGAATCCTGTGGTTCTGAAATGTTCTGCTTTGTCTTACATTGGTTTTGCTGGAAGAGGGCCAAAACACAGTTGATCTCAGCAACTTCAAATTGCATCTGTTTAAAAAAAAAAACCAGTCTTTAAAAGTGGTTGGGCCTACACCAAAAAGAAAACAAGCTTTTTGTAAGATGATTTGCATGTTCTTAAAATGTTTTTAGGATTTCATTATAAAACCTGAAAATCCCCAAGCTACCTTCCTTTTAATTGATAATAAAAGAATCCTTAAACACCTTATTTTTTCTGATAACACCCCCCAAAATTATAAATACAATGTATTGATGGATATGGGAACGAATATGTGGAATATTAAATAGTTTTCAGTTATCATGCCTGTTCTGTGTGAATTCAAATCTCGCTCTGCATCCTAACTTTGCAGTTTACTCACAGCTCTATTATGGGCTGATCCAAAATTATGGACAGGTTCAGGCATTCCCTGACCTTTGTTTGGGTTTGAAATCCAAACTCATGTTTTCAGATCTGTAACTTTTGCTCACATTTGTGCTTTCTGGCTTTAGCCATAGTCAGAAGCAGGAAATACTGGAAATCCTAGGTAGAAAAGTGTTTTGCTAAGATTTTGAGCTCTGTTCTCAAGACTCAGGATCCATCACCAGTGAGATTTTTAAAGGGCTCCAGACTCCTTTAGGCAGGGTATTCTTGGTGACCTTCCATTGTATTTAGAATTGTAAGTAATAAATATTAATCATACAGGATTGTATATCTACATTGGCAAGGCAGCATTTCTGAAAAGAATCTAAGTGACAAGACAGACATTGCAGATTTACAATAACTTTGTTCATAAATTTTTTGCAAGATGTAAAGAAAGACATAGTGCAGAGGGGGAAGAAGCCAACAATGTGGATTTAATCATGTACATTTCAGAAATGCAGACCAAATGTCTGTAAAGATGTCCATTTCATCCAAACATTTCTCAGATATTTATTTCAAAGCTCCCTGTTCAGTCAATCCAACACTCCATTCATATTGGAACTAATATTGATTTTTCTTCTATTAGCAGAGGTATGGCAGTGCTAGAGGATCCTATATATTAGTTATTCTTATTTTCTGTTAGACTTTTTGAATTGCCAAGAGGTCATCTTGCTGCACAGGTAGGACTAAGGAAGTGTCTGTTTGAAGACTATTTAAAAGAGAGCTTCTGACAAACATTTTTTTCCCGATAGAAAGAATCATACAGTGATATTGCTTTATTGTGACTGATGTGGAATATAGAGCTCCAAGTTACCAGTGCTGCTTTTGTGTTTGCATCAGCTGAAAAGCCACTGCCATGGAGGAATCTATCTATCACAGAGAAGCTAGACATCTTTGTTTCCTACAGGAAAGGTCAGCTGAATTGCACATGGCATTTATTTTAAATACGTATTTATTTTATTTTTACCCCTAGCCATCTTTCTTCCTCTCTCATCCCTGCTCAAAGTCAACTCCAAGTTAGCCATACCCATTCTGCCCATTTCCTGGGTGCTAAGTAGGGGGGTGCTCATGATGGGCACCTTCCAGTGTAACCCATCCATCTGGTGGGATGAAGCTAAGAGAGCCCCCGTTCTACATTGACTAAGTTTGGCTAATTAACCGAGTTCAAGGTATTGCAACAATTTAGGCAGTGGAAATCCCACTTACATAAAGCCCCAGAAATGGAAAAACACATGGAAACATTCACTTTTTAAAATGAATTGATGTTTTAAAGAAAAGAATAACCCCAAGGTCTTGTGTCCTCCTTCATGTGTATTCTTTTAAGCATCAGGAAGTTTGCACTTGTTTATTGTTCTGCTAGACATATTCATTCTTCCTGAATTGTTTTTGATATTAAGAAATATATTTCCAATAAGATTTTTGCCTTCCTGCTGAATCTTTCATCTCTTCATTAATTTTGATGTCTGCCATGACTTAGCAATTCCAGAGGAGGCAGGAAACCTCCTGTGAGGCTCATACTTGTTGAGAAGTTGAGGGAGATAATGATTTTTCTTGGAAAAAAACAGTATTAAAAGCATTTTTTTTTTTAAAAAAAAAGTGTCTTTTCACCTGGGGTACTTTAACCAAGAGTGATAGACTGTTTAGTCTGGACTGTGATTTTTCAGAACACAGACCTGAGAAAGCCACCATGTTCAAGGTGGGGTTTGATGCCTGGGGATTTCCCCAAGATGTGTAGAGATGTTCCTTCTGAGATAGAAAATTTCCTGTTTCCTTGATCAGGAGGGATCTGCTGGGCTGTATTTGCCTATGAGAGCCCACCAGCTCAGTGCTAGGCAGTGAAAGTAGGGGTCCTGTTTCCTCCTCTCCCCTTTCAACTCATGTGCAGGGAAAGCATTAATCTGATTTATTTCCTTGCCCCGCATCCCAAACATCACTCCAGCCCTGGGAAAGCACAGACACCCCCATCCAATGCTGGTTTTCAAAGCTTGATCAGTCCATCTTTTAATGTTTGACCTAAAGGTCAGAAGAGCCCATGTACCTCCTCAGGCACTCACCATGCAGCGTTAGGGGGTTCTGCAGCCTCCCGGAGACCCCAGCAATCATGTTATTCCCCCGTTGGTCCAAATCACTCCCCTTTCACCATTTATTAGAGAGATACTAAAGCTGAAAAGAGTCCCAGGGCTGCTCTTGAACGTGGTGTGTTTTGAGCTGTAGCTCATCAGCTCCCCAGCTCTGAAGGATGACATTGTCACAGCTCAGCAGGTCGTGGCTCGGCTGCCAAAGGGAGGAAAACGAAGCTGCTCGGCCAACGACGGGGCAACCACGATGAAAGGTTTTGGTGGCACCTCTTCTGCAGCCCGGCTCCCTGGCTGAAGTGTGTTAGCAGCTCAGCTGGGGCCGTGATCCAGCCCTAATGAGCATTTCTAGCTTGCAGCATGTGAATAGAGACTACTCATGTGTTTAGTGTTAAACATGTGCTCGCCTGCTCGCCTGGATAGGGGCCTAGAAGTCATGACAGAAAAGCCTATATTAATGAAGAGTATTATTATTCTCTTTCCTTTGAAATCTGGTGGCAGAATTCCCAGTGGGGGAATTCCCAATCGGAATTCCCAGTAGAGCCCGAGGCTATGTAAGCACGGAGATGTTTCAAGCGTGAAGATGTCCTTAGAGAACAGGAGAAAAGGAAGCACCAGTGATACACGGGGTCCTGTTGCAGAAGGAGGACGCCAGCTCTCTCCCAGTGGTAACTGGGGAGACACCACCAATGCTGCCAGGCTCCATTCTGGTTTATCATGGGGAGGTTCAGAGCGGAGCTGGGACCAGGCCACGCTGGCAGCAGGAAGCCAAGGCATGTTCTACTCTATCTCCAACCACCCTCCCTGTGGTGGCATCCCACAGTCTAACGAGGCCTCACTCTTATTATGAAGTGGCTCGTCTAAAGAAAACTAAGAAGGGTGTGGGGGGGGAATTTTATTTTATTTTTTTTCTATATATACACGGAGTAAAACCAAATCCAAATATGCTTTAATGGTTCTCAACATGATACTGTCAATTCTCACCACAGGGTGGAATTTGTTGGTGGAAATTAAATTAAATTAAATTAAAACAGAAAAGCTCGGCTGTTGCTAATGGGTACTACTGGGAGCCCTAAAAGCTGTTTGCAGCATAGAACCGTAGCAGGAGTGAACATCCCTTAATTCCCAGAATCACTTGGGTTGCACAGGGTCATTTCAGCTTATTCTGCTGCACTGCTGAGAAGTTGCTCTTTCCCTGTCTCCCTAGGTCTATAAACTCTGAAGAATTTGGGAAATGGCTATGGGCACCGCATTAATTTTTTTCACTTCCCCCCCCCCCCTTCATTAAATTAACTACTTCAGTTTGTAAGTAAGCGATAAGGAAATAGAATTTGCAAACAGGAGATTTCTCTACTTTTTTTCATTAAGGAAGTTTTTAAAAGCTTTGAGGAAATGAGAGGTAATTCCCCACTTTGGGAATAAGCTATGATATAAAATATATATAGAAGTGTGATTTTAAGCAAGAAGATTACAGTTTGTTTTAAGGAGCAAAAGTTTTAAGGACTAAACAAATAGAAGACTCCAGAAATTGCAATAGGGGGTTAAGATTTAGTTCCAATCTCTGGTCTTCTATATTTATTTTTTTAATTACTGATTGGACAACATAGAAACTATATGTATATATTTGCTTTATTTAACTGCATTATTTAATTCAATAATGCTGCAAAGTGTGTCGGGATGGAAGGTGGCATAAAGAGGAAAACTTAAACTCTTGAAACAGTGCTGTTGTTTCTGTCTTTTTGATTTTTATTTTTTTCCCCCACTGCAGTAAACAAGAGCCACCACTGTTCAGTTGTGCAGAAGCAGGGTCTTGACTTCACGGATCCAAACGCCTGGTGGTCTCTTGGGGGAAAGGGGTAATTTGCTGTTGATCAATCTGAGTCTTGCAACGGGGGGGGCAGCACGTTTCAGAAGGGGTCCAGGACTGTGGGTGGGTGGAAGGATAGATTTGGATACGAAGGATGGCAGCGGATTCCCCCCGCTGGTAGCAAATGAGATTAAGCCATCATGAGATGTGGGCTGGAGAACCCTCAACCAGACACGCTCGCCGGCGGCGCAGCCGCTAAATTGCTCTGACATCTCAGGAACCGCAGCCTTGGGAGCCTGGCCTCGGAAGTGAGCCAAAACACCATCCTTGTCACCAGTCGTTTTCTATTTATAACGACACAGATCTATTTTACAGTCGCACAGGGGAGGCCCGACAGGAGTGGGCTTTGCTCTGCCTAAATCGGGTTTCTGGTGCGGGTGGGTTTAGACGCAGCCCTTGGCCCAGCATGCCCAAGGCAGGCAACTCTGGCACGACAGTGCTCACCCTGTCGTGCTTGAACGCTCAAAGGCTTCTGGGCTGAGGCACTAAACTTTGCCTAAAAACCCTAAAATTATTCCCTTAAGTCTGCTGAGCTGCTGCCCTGCCTTGCGTCTCCTTTCCAATGCCATTTGGAGTCTGCGCCTTGGCTTTCAAATAAACCAGGAGCGTGTTGCATGGTTTAGGCTGGAAATGACTGGGCAGAATGAACCACAGTAAATTGGGGTGAAAAACCCCAAACCCCCACCCAACCCTCCTTCCTAGTGCAAAACTGTCTGCTCGTGCACATGACGGTGTTTTCAGAGGATGTGAATCAATTCCCAGTTGCTGCTTGTGTTGTTTTCTGGAGAACGGGTGCTCATCTGTTCAAATCCTCAGAGCTATGATGGTAACCCAGCCATTTTTCTGTCTTTTTTTCCCTAAAAAATTGAAAGGTCCTTCCATTTGTGTAGAAATTTGTGATCTAGCGATGGATAGATATTTTTTTGTAGTCTGACTGTTTTCAGTCCCAAAGTCTGAAGATCAAGTTGTGGGCGTGAATGAAAATGCTTTTTTTCTTTTGTTTTTTTTTTTTTTTTTTTTTTTTCCCAAAACCCAATCATTTTCAAATCTTAGCTCATTTGGGGGACAGTCCTGGTTACTTTGAGAAGGTTGAAAGAGAGGAAGGGGAGCCCACTGTATGTGCTACTGTCCTTCTGCTGAGAGAGGACAGCAGGAACCAGTCTGGAAGTCCTAAGAAGTGTATAGACATGATTTCCATCTTCATTGTGAAAGCATCCTGCTCAGAGACCTGAATGGCCCTAAAAATGCCCCCACTTGCTTAAAAATTGCAATGACATTAAAAAGGAAAATTTGGGATGTGACCAATGGCATGTTGATCAGGCATGGTACCTCTTTGGGGCATTACACAGGCAGAAAATAGCTGATTTGGAAGGACACTCAAATTTTTAGGTACCCACCCCAGACCCAAGTTCAGGACTGGCTTTTCTCCACCAAAATGTCATTAAGCTCAGAAACACCTAACGGCTGGTGGGACTGTCACCACCTGATCTGCTGGGGTGCAAAAATCAGGAACTCTTAAGGAGAAAGCAGGAATGATTTTTTAACTCAGACCTAATAATCTTCACAGAAAAGTCATTTAGTTGTAAGCAACTATTTTATAGTGGTTGCCAGTGAAAAATAACTGCACATCTCGGGATCTCCATCAGAGAAAGAAAGAAGGATAAATGCCTTTGGATACTTTTGATTTTCAGTTGGGGCATAACCTCTGTTAATGAGTGATTTTAGACCAGACTGTAACCTATTTGGGGTAGAACTATCTATTTCTTTTCCATATGTACAGCTCCTAACACAACAGGAGCCTGATTAGAGCCTTTGTGTGCTGCTCTAACCCTCATAATATATAATCATAGGAATAATATAAATAAAATATCATTGCAGTTCACCTTTAATATTATGATTGTGTGGCTATGCTCTCTCTGAATAAAATCAATGTCCTTTTTGTATAATAGGCAGCATATTTTATTATTGAAGAAACATTTAAATTTAGTTTTTAAAAGCAAAAAGGTATCTGGTCATTGTTTCATTTTAACCTTTTGGATAAATAGGCAAACATTTATTTTTTTGTCCTTCAAATGAGTATGTGTTAAATGAAGGAGTCCACCTTCCCCAGTTGGAGCTATTCATAATCTTATATTCCAAGAATGATTATCACCTAATAATTTGAATAAAAGTGGTTTATTTTCTCATTGGGTTATTCCTGAACTTATGTTTAATTGGTTAACTGTTTGGTTTCTTTTAAAACAGGCAACATTCTCTTGGCTGCAAGAAAAAATGTCCATTCACAGCTTGAATACAGATGGACTCATCATTGGATCTAAAAGTTGATTTAATAGGGAAAAAGGGAAAGATATCAAGGACAAGTAAGCCACATCTGTGTTAGAAGAACCACCTTGGCTGGTGTATAGCTCATGTACTGTCCTCCAGATGTTGGTGTAGTTGGTGGCCCCATGTTGGCCTGGACCAGAGACCTCTCTCCAAGGCAGTGTCCCAGCACAGCAGGTGGGATGTGAGAGCTGGTGGGGTTATAATAGAGGTCTATAAAACAATGGATGGGGTGAAATGAGGAATTCAGGTTCCTCAGGTTATGTGTTTCTAATGAAATAATCAAGCAGCAAATTTGAAGCAAACAGAAAGAACTGCTTTTTTACTCAGTGTATAATTAAACTTTAGAGCCCTTTACCAGAGGATGCCGTGCAGATCAAAATGAATGTAGGGTTCGAATATGAAGACTGTAAATTCATAAAGAACAGATCCATTAACGTTGTTAAATGTGAAAGTTTGGAAGTAATTTGCAGATCAAGAAGTCCCTAAATACCAGGGAGAGGGTCCAGGGAGAAGTAGGTTCCACTTGCCTTATTTCTTATATTGCTTCTGCTGTGAGAAGTGAGACCCAGGTGAGGTAGGGCTGGGTGGCTTGGCTCCAGGATGGCCTTTCTGATATTATGACATACAAACGTGAAATTCTACCCCAGCACAAAACTTCAAATTTAGCTTCTCCAAAGCAGCCCACTTCCAGCGAGGAATTAGAGACAGAGGGTCTGAGTCCCTGTCACAGCAAATGACAGGGAATCACCATCCATTTGAAATAACAAGACTCCACCATCATCCAACAGCTGAAACTGGAGTGGAACAAGTAGGATGTCGGGTTTTTTTTCTCGTCACCAAAGACTGTCCCTTGGGCCACATCTTTCTAATACCATGTCTTTCTTGATGTAATGTGTCACATAAAACTGAGAATTTGTTTCAAATTCTTCAAACCCAAGCTGGTGTCAGCCTAATTCTTCTGCTTTAACTGGTGCTGAAATAATGTTATGCAGAACTGTATGAGTCCAAGGCCTTGGACTGCCTTTGGACTAAGCCCTCGATGTGCAAGCACCTGTCACGGCCAGGCGAAGGGGAGCAAGTACACCGACACGATGTAGGATCATACAAAGCTCCGTTTATTGT
>BJBW01005271.1:0-12409 GCA_004320125.1 Scolopax mira | reverse complement strand
AAAATTAGTTCTGTTTTACCTCAAACCAGGACACTTATTAACAATGTTCATACTACGTATGTAATTCTCTTATCACATTTTCATGGGTTGTTTTCACTAATGTAATATAAAAGGGTGCTAGCATGACATAAATGTCACTAAAATAATAAGCTTAAAGGAATTTGGATCATGTTAACCAGGGTTTGCTTTCATATTTGGATGCCTTCTGAACCATATTAGAGAAATAGAACTCTCCAAAACAATGAGAAACATATTAACATAATAAAACACTAGTTACTAATACAAGAAAATATCCATATTTGACTTATAGTCCAAGCTAAGGCATGTAGCAAAAAAAAAAAGGTAGACTTTTCGTTATTTCTGATTGTCAAGCAGTAAGTCATGATGTTATAGTTTTCCATGTTTGTGTGTCTTTATAAAGAAAGGAATGTTTTTACTCCAGAGATTCTTTTCATTGCTTACAAGTGTACTCACTTAAAGGTCTGTCCATTCCAAAGCAAATTAGAGGATTTGCATCCTCTAATTTGCATTAGAGGTCACAGTTCCACAGATACCTGTATCTTTCCTATGGTGTGCTGAAAAGTTGTAGCTGCTGTATGTTCTCTGACCCAAAAAAAGAGAAGAGAGAAGAGAGAAGAGAAGAGAAGAGAAGAGAGAAGAAAAAGAGGGAAAGGGAAAAAAAGAAAGAAAGAATGAAAGTATGAAAGATTAAAAGAGTGAAAAAGAAAATAAGTATGAAAACAAACAAACAAAAAAGAAGATACAAGACCATGAGGATTCTTGTAATTTTATCGGAAGTTAAAAATGTACTCAGTGCCTGAATTCATAACACCTTAGGCTCTGATCTTATTAGTTTTCAGAAACTAACGGTTATATACAAGGGATTAAAACCAACTGTACTTACTTTCAAAATCACTGTCCTAAATGCCTTTAGTCTGTTGCCATAAGACAGCAAGAATTTCTATATCAGACACACTGTGGTCTTTGACCATGATTTCCATGGTTATTGAAGGTTATGCTTCTATGTCTTGATCTCAATACCAGCGAGCATTTTCGTTCTTAGGCCCCACTAAACCAGAGGAAAGGGTCATTCTCTCTCATTTAACTCCCTTGAGAGATTTGATACAAGATTCAGCTCTTAAAATGCAATGGTATTTCACACTTTCTTTTGAAATACAGCTTTTTAAAACTATTGCTTAGTGGCCAGAATCTTGCCAGAAAGTGGGATTTCTGGTCCAATTTCTGCCTTTGCCTGTAGAAATTCAATCCCAAATCATTCACTTTATCAGAAGAATACTGGCTGTTTTGTGCATGGACAAATTGAATACATGGACACATTGAATACATTTTCCAGCCAAGCAAGAGCAAACCTGAGTGTTTCTACCAGCTTGACTGGGAATGGATCCATGGGTAAGAAGAAAGGCGTTCACTTCCATAAGAAGTATTTCTGTTTTTTATATTAGTTACATTAGTTTGGTCTCCATTTTTCACACAATTGAAATAATAGTTTACATCTATTTGTCCAGGTTTGCTATAAAACTTTTTATATTTGTATTGTAACATTCATCAATGTGGCTGTCATCTATTTTATTTTGATATCTTCTTCCCTAAAGAGAAAGAGGTTCATTCAAAGATTTAAAAATGTGTATGCTCACAAGTGTCTCTGTTTGTTTATGTTAGTAAAGATGATGCCATTAAAAGGTGCCTTGCCCTTGGACTAGAATGTGATGAAGTTTGCTATGGTGTTTAGTTCCCAGAAGATATTATTTCCCAGAGTTGGCATGGCTGCTGAGAATATGCCAATAAGGAGTAGTGGTACAGACAGCTTTCTTATCCTACAATTCAAGCTATATTTTAATCTTGGCCAGTGCCACCAAAAGACTTACTGACAAGAACAAATTATTTTAAGATGATAAACTAATTAAGAAGTAGAGCACAGGAGAAAAACAGCCATGGTTGCCAGTCTTGCTCAAAACATGTGGTACAGTGTTCAGTGTCAGCCAGTGTTTTCTAACTCCTGCATGCTGAGTTACAGCACTTTGCTGTAGTCTAGTTGAGGAAGGCCATGGTTCATGTTATGGAGTTCAGATAAATACTCATGAGAGTTTTGGTTTGAAAACCTGTGGTTAAGATGAAGTCTCAAAGTGATCTCAAAGTGATGGTGGGCTTATGCACACAGCTGTGGTTGTGTTATTTTCCACCAGAGGAGATTGAACTATACTGCAGAATTTTCAAAATTATTTTCTTGTACTTTTCCTGTCTCTTATTTTTCAGCATCACCTGAATGAGCTCTCTTGTTCAGGCACTGGACCATCCAAATGACTATTGTTTGGTTACTTGTGATGAAGGATAGGTAGATCTGGATATCACATATAATGATTTATAATGTTGTAGGATGTTTTTAAACTCATCTTGAGTTTTGAGAATCTTTGTACTTTGATTTAAGTACATTTAAGTCCAGATAATGTCCTAATTCGGGGCTCAATTCAATCCACATGTGGCTAGGCAGAATTCTTTTTATGTATTTCAGATATTAACTATATTTGAATTGCTGAAGTCACAATATTTTTTCAAGAGTCTTTCCTGATTGTCAGTGTTTAATCTCTGACTTGAATGAGCCTTCACAGTGGATTAAAATTAGCAAAGGAGCCACAACTGTGGATGATATTGTAGTTCTAGAAAAAAATGGCCTATGTTTCTTTGCTGCTGCTTCTTTCTTTAGGGTTTTGATTACTCAAATTAAAATGGAAGAGGTCAGATATGTGTAATGATGAAAGCTGCTGAAGATGTTGGTGGAACTGGAATTCTAATAGTCATGTTGGTCTTCCAATTACAAGCTCAACTGAAAGCAGTAAAATTATTGTCCCTGCTCTCCCTTTTCGCTAACAATCCTTCATAAGATGTGTCTTCTTGAGAACATCTTCAGATTCCCAGACACTCTTTCACATCTGAGTCTCTCCAGTTAGGGCATCCCTGAATGTTCCTGTTTGCTGGGTGGTATTTAGCACAATCCAACAAAAGCTAGAAGAGCAGAAGCACCTGGGCTATTCTTTGCTGATGTGAATTGTTGAGAATACAGGGAATGCAATGGATTAGGTTCTCGTTTTGGTTGTGGAGGAATTAGCTGTTATTAAAAATAACTCTGCAACACTAGGCCAAACAGATGACAATCTGTGGGTCATACTGAAAGAACAAAAGGTGCAGCAGCAGCAGGAAGTAATGATAACTAGAAGCAAGAACAAAACTAACAGTATGCCTCAGAGCTACAATGGAATTAATGCAAACAACCAAATAAATAAAATTCTTTAAACAGAAGAAATTTGCATAAGCTGCTCCTTAAGTGTAATTATGGAGTGGGATATAGTTTATCATCATCATCACCAGAGGCTCTATGTGTTGTAAGATGTGTGGAAGGACTGTACTGCTGTAATTACTACTGCACCTGCCCAGGAACAAGCACTCCTAGGAGGAATATTGGTTTGAAAGTAGAAATGATCTATGGTACTTGAGAGTATTTGGTCTCCATCTGTTTCTCTCCATTTCACTAGTTTGGGCTTCTGTGCCTCTCCCAAGCTCCAGCCTTGCAGCATTGCAAAGGTATGTGTCGAACCTGGCTTCCCACACACACCTTGTTTCCCATGGGGCATGAAGGAGAGAGTCTCAGCCACCGTGGGCAGCAGGCAAGCTGTGACTCTTGGAGGGGCCTGCTCTAAAGTGGCTGCAGCCCTTCCTTCATGGCTGTAGTGTCACTTGCCAGAGAAGCTGGGTATGGTTTTGCTCTGAAGGGAAGGGAACAGTAGGAAGGGAATGTCCTGGGAAATCTCCATCTGCCTTGCCTGGTTTCTGCTGTGCTCAGGTCTCTGGGTCAGTTATGTCTCTGCTCTACTTCAGAGTAAAAGCTAAAAAGAAGGCCATATCCCCTTTCAAAATGTTTCTCAGATGAGTAAGATACTTCAAGCTAGAGGTCAAATAACCAGGTTTTTAATACTTTGGATGAAGATAAGAATTATCTTGAAAACCTACTATTAATGATAAGTTTTCTGTAGGTCCAGATTACATGAACTTGAACAATGACTCAAGTCTATAAACCCCCAAATCTTTACATCTCTTGAGATGGCTTCCAGTGCTCCTCAGGTTTAGAGCAGATGTTGCTGCTTTGTTTCCCTGTGCTTTGGGCCTTGGGTTTTTCGGGGACTATAAAGTCACCATGTGCTTGATGGGAGCAGTCAGAGGGGGATGGGATTGAGCAGCAGGAGCAAGCGTAACTGAGAGACTGATAGAGACATCCTGACAGCTGCAATGGGTCATCAATAGATCCATCACGCCAGTAATTTGCAACAAATTTAACATACATCACTTTAGTCAGGCCACGCTGTATCTGTCTTGTCACAGCATCAGAGTGAATAACACTTAAATCGGGTGTCACTGCTGACCTTTCTGACCCTCGAATTGACACTGCTGTTTGAGCTTGGCCTAGCTGGCAGCAGATGTAGGGAAGATTAGTACAAAAGGTGGGGGTTGCGAAAGGAGGACAGAGCATAACAATACAGCTTAACCAGGCAAACAAATGGGATCCCTGGATTTTCTCCTAGTCCCGCTTTGCTTGGTGAAGTGCTGGCATTTACTTAGAACCACTTCCAGCAATTTTTAGTCACAATTTTAACTATGTATATATTTTCCATTCTGATTGATTTAGTATGTATGCATGCATATATATATGTAATAACATTTGTAGACTTCAAGGTGACACCATGGATACTAAAGTCCAATAGAAGGTGTAGAGCACAAACTATAGTAAACTAAACTGCCTTCTTCCGTGTTTGAAACACGAGACCAAGCCTGAGACATGAATGGCTGCTTTGGTTTTGTTGCTACTTTCATCATGTCTGTGCAGACCTAGCCCTACAGCGAAAGATGAAACCTCACAAAAAGGTGTGTCTTAGGAAGACAGCAGGTGAGATCAAGAGCCTCAACAAACCCTAAAATCCCATAATGACTCAGGCTATGTTAAAAAACCCTCCCAGATGATCCCAGGAAGAACGAAAAGCTACCCAGCAAGGACAGTCAGTCTTGAGCTTGGGGAAATCTCCTGACCTCAAATCTGGAGACTGATTTAACATAGAACATGTGAGCAAGACTCGGGAACCAGCTAGATGACATATTTTCACGCAGCCAAGAGAGACCATTTCCCCCATTTCCAATCATAATGAATACCTTCCATAGACTTCTGTAGTTTTTTCTACAGACTAGCATGGAAATGACTACAAACCTGTTAAGTCTCCCTGGCGCTAGAAACGAGACACCCTCCACAGGCAGCAAGAGCCAACTGAGTCTGTTCAGCATTTATTTTTGAATCAGCACACGATAGAATTACACGATTTGTTTGCTCACCCGAAAGGCGCTTTGGAGCCATTCATGGTATATGTGAGACTAGATGCTGGGTGGGCTTTTCCCTTTCAGACATTCATTCTTCTAAACAAATATGCAGTTCTGGGCTGAATTTCTTAGGTTTTTTTATTTATTTGTTGTTTTTTTTTTTCTTGAGCTATTGTTCTTAAATGTGTTTTTAATTTTTAATTAATGAATTTTGAATAGTAATAAAGGAAGAAGCTGTCTTTGAGCAGGTAATTGAAAGTTCCTAAACCAGTATGCATATGACTTACATAATAGCTTGTGCTTTTTTTTTTTCAGTCTGCTTGATGTTTGATATCTTGTTTATACTGATTTATCACATCACTAAATATCCCTCCACCGGAAGAATAAGAAACTCTTTGGTTATTCTATACATCCTGTGATGAGTATTGGAAGGTGGAAACATATCAGAAGTGACAGAAACAATAGGGAAATTAGAAAAGGTTAGAGAAATTACTGCCTTATGCAAGGGAAAACAATGGGGTTTTTGTTTGTTTTGGGTGTTTTATTGGTTTCATTATTGCTGCTTTTAGGAAAGGCTGTTAAAAAAGCAAAAGGTATTTTTTCACTTAAACATCAAGAATGTTAATCAGATTCTACATGACTTTATTGTTTTCTGAATATGAAGCTGACACCCTGGGCACACTGGCACTCACTGGCACAATTGTGAGCATTTCCCTTGTCTTTCCTAGGACCAGAACTGGGCTTCAAAGTATCTGTTAGATGGTCCTATTCACAGCAAGTGCTACTGCAGGCAGTGTATAATGTGTAGTATCTTTAGAAGGAATCATAGGTCAAATTTACTCATGTTTGTAGTCTTCTTATAATTAACAACTGAATTGGTGTACACTGTGTATAGATTTCTGTTGCTTGGGCAGAGAGAGGGAAGAAAGTGGAGGAGAATCAGCACCTGGCAAACCATGTTTTAGTCAGGATTCCTGGGACTGGAAAGCTGAATGGAAGTGCAATTGCACCAGGAAGGTGAAGAGCTCTGCCCCATTGTCCAGCTGACCCATGGTGCACTGTGGAGATACTGAGATCTCTGTGTCTCAGAGATACTGAGGGTTATACAAAGGTGGGCACAGGGCACAAGTGAGTTCATCCACATACAGCTCATAACCATGTATGAACAGGGATTAGCCCTGAGAGGGAGTCCTCGTTTTTGGGATAATGTAGCTCTTTCCATTTTGTATGTGTATTTTCCCCTCTTGTTTCAACTTGCCCTTTAAAAAAAGTTGTGTTTATAGTGATTACTTGCATTCTGCTCAAAATTGTTTCTTCCCTCATTAATTTTGATGTGAAAGGATCAATGAAAATATTTTATTTGACATAAGATCTTTGATGTGTATCTGTGAATGGTTTTGGGGGTTTGCCAGTAGATCCATCAGGGACTCATGCTATGGTTCTGAAGGTAAGTTAGAGACATTCTTTGGACTCTTGCTGCAGGTTGCACTTGGGAGTATATGACAGCTGTTCAGGATAAGGAGATCAGAGGCAGCCAGAAAGGGTGCTAACTGTCCTCTTGGGTGTTATTAGCTGCAGGAACTGGCCTAACTTAGCTGTGTGAGCACAGTGGATCTTTGATGAATACTTTGTGACTGTGCCATCGCCATATTTATGTTACTGAGAGATAAAGTATTCATTAAGTTAGTTGTGAATACTCATAGATTTAGAATGTATCAGCACCTGAATTTTTATTTTTTTCTCCAAGGAAACCCAAATTTTGGTCTGAAAATTTAAAATTTCAGTATGAGAATACTGTCAGAGTATCTTCCTTTAGATTAGTATCCCTCACTGGACAAAATTTTCTGTAACAGACCATGATCTCTCCTCAAAACGTACTAGTGCAACACTGGGCTTTCCCTTATTGCACACAGGGACATGCCATAGCCAGGGAGGCTCCTCCAGATGAAAATGATGGTATGAAACATTTGCCTTCAAACCTCTGTGGTGCACTTGTATGACACCACCTCAAAGAAGCTATTCGGTTTGTCAGAATGGGTGTATATGACAGTATTTTTGTTTTTCAAATGTGTTATCAAATAGCAAATTATTAAATAAATAAGCTAGCTCTTGTAGTAGCTGTACTCTTCTGGTCCTAATGTGGTTAGAAGAGAGTGCTGAGGTATTGTCCATTGTCTTGGTTGTTCTGGTAGATGCTAATACCCACACCCCTTATTGTTTTCACAGGAAATTAAGCTGAAAACGTACAAAGGGGAATGATAAAGAGTGAAACTTTTGATGGAGAACCATCTGACTGTGGCTGCACCTCATTCCATTATCAAAATACTTTACAGATCATTTTTTGACTCCAAATTTGCTCCCATGATGTAATTGCATCCTTTATTTTCACACTTTACAAATAAAGGAGACTGGGACTCTATCCCAGTCTCTTCGTCTCCATGGGCCCATATAAAAACAGCCTCTGTAGCTGCAGCCCTCTTCTGCTTAGAAACCTGAGAAGTTTAGCAGCAGTACTTAATAGAAGAGAAAGCCAACTTTGCTTTCACGAATGCAGCTTGTAGTAATGGTCATAGTAATGCTGTTGTGCATATCTGTAATGACACAGCCCACGTGAGGAAACACTTTCTCTCTGAAACCTGTCACCCTTGCATCTCTCTCCTTCAGGGAAAAGAACAGCAGGTGTGGGCTGATCCTGGTGGTACCTCCCCCTTGGACAGCCCTTCATGCCCTTGCTGCTGTCAGCAGGAGAAGCACTCATGCCATCCACTACACTGCGGGGCTGTATGGGGTGGCTGTGGTGGGGCACAGCAGTGCAGGTCCCTGCCAAGGAGACAGGGATGGTGTACACCCACTTTTCCTCCTGCTCCCAGGACCGTGTTAATCCTACCATTGGGGAGGGTTGTCAGTGGGAATGGTGTGGGTGCTGAGGTGCTGGCACCAGCAATAGCCCCACTCTAGCCACCAAAGATATTGACACATCCTACTCAACCCTCATGAGGGAGGAATGACTGTGCAATCTCACTCATTCCTAAAAATCTCATGGGTGTTAGGCTGCCCCACTGGTTTGAGCTTGCTTAAGCTAATGTCTCCATTCTCCTGTTTTCTTGTATTTTCTTGTTTACCATTCACCTGATGCCTTTTTTTTTTTTTTAATTTCAAATTTTTAGCTATAGGCATAGAAAATTCTCCCAAATCTAAGTTTCCTAGTGGGTTGTCTTTCCTGCCATGGGGACAAACAAGATGAAGTGAAAATAATCATTCGGACCAGCTTTATGTAGCTGCTTAAACATAAAATTAAAATATGCATAAATAATAACTTTCTCATGTCAAAGTGAAAAAAATTTTGTTTTATCTTTCAAGAGTTTTAGATTTGCAGTTTTTAAGCCTCCCTGACTTAGACCGAATACTTGCATATTAAAAAATAATAAAGGTGTGCTAAGACTCTTTCCCAACAATAAGTTTTATTAGGTACATCAGGTGCTACTGTAGCATAGATATACAGTAGTGTAGGTACATTGCAAACAGCATCTTATAGTATCAGACAAAGAGAACCTTTTACAAACCCCATGTCTCTAATTTCATTTTAGAAAATTAGATACTCAGAATTTTGCATAAGATAACTGTATTACTGGGATGCAATTTGGCCCAGGTTTCTAGCTTTAGTGCATGTGGCTCCTTAATAAAAAGTGTCAGTTAAAATGAAAATACAGCTTGGGTAATTAAATTTAATTGGATCTTGTCACTTTAAATCCTCTTCGTTTTTGAGTGTTTCTACAGAATTGCAGCTTCTGGTTTGCTAATTTCTTTATTGCAAGCTGTGCGCTGAACCTGACTGTCCTATAATAAAGTGGGACCTTGTTTTTGTAGAGGGCTTTGAACCATGACTGTAATAACAAACAAAATGAGGGTGGGAGCTAATTTATTGCCAAAAGAAAAACTCCTTTATTTCCTACATGTTCAGTTAGTGAAAAATAATGGGTCTGAATTTATTAACTCTTTAATTTTCTT
The DNA here is from genome assembly GCA_004320125.1 of Scolopax mira. NCBI lineage: Eukaryota > Metazoa > Chordata > Aves > Charadriiformes > Scolopacidae > Scolopax > Scolopax mira. The sequence goes on along the minus strand of BJBW01005271.1, from coordinate 3,025 downwards.
GCCAGTTGAGCTCCATTTTGCACAAGTTCTCCTGAATACTACAGTATGATGCTATGCCTGTGACAGGTAGCAGCAGCAATTATCATGCTCTCTTATATCAGAGTTGTTTGGGCAAGCAATAGGGATTAGGTGAACTGCAATATTCATACGTAGGTCAAGCAGGGTGCAGGCAGCCACAATGCAAATGATGTGTACTGCCTGCCAATAGCCACTGTGCTGATTCGGAGGGATCACCTTCTCCAGGGGTGAGAGGTAATTCAGTTTCTTTATTACACATTGCACATGCACAGCATCCGAAGGCAAGGAAGATTTAAGTGCAGGTGATGAAGAGATAGAATATTGTCCACACCAACAGACACATCATAAAAATGATCAGTCTGTCACAAACTATACAGCTGCTAATGCCCATATTGCAAATGAAAGCCAGTTGAATGAATTTGTACACTCAGGTTTTATACCTGAAATGCAGTATCATTGCATCCTTGATTAGAAGAGAGGTCACTGAGTGCCGACATCACAGAACGATTAAAGATGTAAGACTGTCCTTCACAGCGCAGTAGTGGTCCCCTGATTCTGTGCTAAAGCAGATGGATATGATATAATTACATTTTGCTAAGTGCTGGCAATACAAATATCTCAAACAGGAGCATTATGCCAGTGTAGTCAGTGTTGTTTATAACCTTTTCAGTTCCAGAGGCGTGCCTCACATCTTACCAATACACCTGGGAAAGGATCTCTGCAACCAGACACAGAACAGAATCATAGAATCATAGAATCATCTAGGTTGGAAAAGAACCTTGGGACCATCAACTCCAGCCATGTATCCTACTCTACATAGTTTTTCCCTACACAATATCCCCCCACACCACATCTAAATGATGCTTAAACTCATCCAAGTGTGGTGACTCAACCTATTCCTAGTTGTAGCCTATTCCAGTGTCTGACCACTCTTTCTGTGAAAAATTTCTTCCTAATGTCCAGTCTAAACCTAGCCTGTTGCATCTTGAATCCATTCCCTCTTGTTCTATCACTAATTGCTTGTGAGAAGAGACCAGCACCAACCTCTCTAGTGTCCTTTCAAATAGCTGTAGAGAGTGATGAGGTCACCCCTCTGTATCCTCTTCCTCAAACTAAACAGTTACAGCTCTCTCAATTGTTCTTCATATGATTCGTTCTCCAGGCCCTTCACCAGCTTTGTTGCCCTCCTCTGCACCTGCTCCAGCACCTCGATATCTCTCTTGTATTGAGGTGCCCAGAACTGGACACAATACTCGAGATGGGGCCTCACCAGTGCTGAGTACACAGTAACGATCACCTCCCTACTTCCGCTGGTCACACTATTTCTAATACAAGCCAAGACGCCATTGGCTTTCCTGGTCACCCGGGCACACTGATGGCTCACATTCATCTGCTTGTCAATTTGGACCAAAATTCTTGCCAAAAGAACCCCCAAGTCCTTTTCCACCAGGTAGCTTTCTGGCCACACTTCCCCAAGTCTGTACCGATGAATGGGGTTATTGTGGCCCAAGTGCAGGACCTGGCACTTGGTCTTGTTGAAACTCATACCATTAATGTTGGCCCAATGATCCAATCTATCTAACTCTCTCTCTGGTGTTCAAGGCTATTTGAGGTGCCTGAGGTTACAGGGTTGTTGGGCCTGGGGCCCTTAGAGTGAAATTCAGAGCACAGATATGTCTTCACACATAAACGTTTACATGGGACATAGGTGCCTAAGTGCCTATTTTAACTAATTGTGTTCTAGCATTTGGTTCAGCTGCCTACAAACAAGCATCCAGTGTCAGATGGGATGTCCTATCTTACCCTACCTGACTTCTGCCTCCTGGTTCAGAAGGCTGTAACTATCACATGTTCCTGCCTTACATCTGTTATATCTGTCTCGATAATCCAGGAGAGTTCCACTGGTACTAGTTACTTACCTGTGATCAGGCAACTAAATCTAGGCCTAAAGATCTGTTTGATCCATAAAAGGAGCTCTTATACAATGGACTATAGGTGGACACTTAAATGGGTTATAGCCTGACACTCTACAGCTATTGTTTTTGCAGACCAGCTCCTCATTCAGCTAAAGCTCACACTTGTCTCAGCACACTGGGACCATCTGCAGCATGGACATGTGGCTCTTCCCATGTCTATTTTCCCACTCCTCTGTGTGTTGACTGGCTTGCTCCCCTGAGCAGCACCTTTTGGGGTTCAGTGCTCCATCATTCCTTTCTCACTCGTCTGCTGTTTGTTCCCAAGGCAAGGCATTTTATACCAGCCCATTGTGACCTCCTGAGGAGGTAACACTTGCCTTACCTGCATGCTTGGCTGCATTAGGATTTGAGATATGAAGGAGGCACCTGGAGGCAGGAGCAACGAATCCTTTCTGACATAGGTGGCAGGCACCATGCTTAGAAGATCTGCTTTTTCCACTCACTAGAGCTGGAAGCTGGATAAGTAATTTGTAGTATTCATCTGAATTTTAGGTGTCTAAATTGATGCATCTAAGATGAAGTGAATCCTGAATCATCTGTGTTTCTATATTTTATTAATGAAGACACAAAAATTCCATCTGCTTGAAATAGTACAGTTAGATCAAGGTAGGAATAAAAAAACCCCAGTAATTAATTATAAGGATCAAACTCACTATAAGAAAATGTCCTGGCTTGCTCTCACTTAAAATAGTGGCCAAATCCCATCAGCTTCAAAGAACTGAGAACAAATACGTTCATACTGCTGTGTGGATTTTTACACTGTTTTATAATTTTGTTAAGGGATCGTGTAAATAAAGACAGTGTTACTTTCATACTTGTCTTTTTCATCATTTTTTTAGAGCCTCTGAAAAGTACTAGACTACAAAGATTTATTTAAAGAGACTACCTGCTTTATTTATATACAGACCAGATCATAGAATCATAGAGTCACAGAATGGTTTGAGTTGGAAGGGACCTTAAAGACCACGGAGTTCCAAGCTCCCTGCCATGGCCAGGGACAGCTCCCACTAGAGCAGGTTGCTCAAAGCCCC